>OY856187.1:360267568-360317372 GCA_963693315.1 Diogma glabrata | reverse complement strand
GATTAAAACCGTAGAACGATTGAGAAAATACAATTTAAAATTAAATCCAAGAAAATGCAATTTTTTAAAAACCGAAGTAACTTATTTGGGGTACTTAACAACAAGTCAAGGAATAAAAAACAGATCCGAAAAAATATGATATAGTTAAAGATTATCCTATACCGAAAAATGCTGATGAAGCCAAACGATTAACAGCATTTTGTGACTACTATAGAAGATTTATACCAAAATTCGCAGAAATCGCAAAACCATTGAACAATTTAAACAAAAAGAACACAACGTTCGAATGGACTAAAGAATGTGAGGAATAATTCACAACATTACAAAACAAGCTCAATCAATCCACCAATATTAAAATACTAAAATTTTGAAGAGGCATTCATAATAACATCAGATGCATCGAAGTATGCATTGGGAGCTGTGTTATCACAGGGAGAAATAGGAAATGATTTGCCGATTTCCTACACCAGTAAATCATTAAATAAATACGAAATTAACAAACCAATATTTGAAAAGGAACTGTTAAGTATACATGGGGCTATAAACTATTTTAGACCGTATGTCTATGGGAGAATATTTGTAGTGGTGACAGACCACAGGCCATTAGTGTCTGTTCACGCACAAAAATCAGTCTTCAAAACTAACAAGAATCGGGTAAGACTTATCTGATTATGATTTTCAAATCATTTATAAACAAGGAAAGATGAATGCAAACGCTGACGCATTATCTAGAATAGAAATAAACACGCTTAAAGTGATGATACCGACATGCACGGTAAATACAGTTACAACGAGGGCTATGACATGAAAAGAAAAGTATAATACGAAAATCTCTGCAGATTTGAAGCAGTCTGATTAACTTTATTCATGGAACTGCCCCTCTATATCAGAGATAAGAAATATGAGAACCTTGTCATTCGAAGATAAAAAATCACGTGATATAAAAAAGAAGAAATGTATTGATTACAAAGAAAATAATGATAGTTTGCGAGTAATTGAATTAAACAAAAAGAATAAAAGAGAAATTCTAGTAATATATAGTGAAAATCCAAGTATCGCCCTAGGGAATACACTGGATAAACTTATATTGATTATGAAAAGGGAAAAAATAGAGAATCTAGCGCTAGAGATTAATGATAGTATATTCACACATGTAGATGTGAATGAATTTGAAAATGAATTCAATAAGCTGCAGCAGAAAAATAATAAATAATAATGATAATATGCAAACGAATTTAAAAATAATAATTTATGAAGCACCTCAAAGAATTATAGATAGAAACAAAATGGATGAATTAATAAGAGTTTACCACGATACACCACACACTGGAGGACATTCAGGTGTTAAAAGAACAATTAATAAATTAAAACAAAGATACGTCTGGAAAAATATGAGTAGAATGATAAAAAAACTATGTAAAGAAATGTGAATCATGTGCTAAAAATAAACAAATTAGGAATATTAAGGAAAAATTAACCATAACTGATACACCGACAACAAGCTTTGAAACAATCTTAATGGACACAGTTGGACCATTGCGACTTACGGATAGCAATAGATATATTCTTACGATTCAATGCGATAGAGAAACCATCGAGTGTTGAATGAATATCTTCTTTCATTCACGAGTGATTATAACTGGGAAGAATGGATTCCATATTTTGTGTTTTGTTACAACACAACACCACCTACAGACACCGTATGAGTTGATTTATGGAAAACTAGCAAGTCTTCCATCGGTCCAAAAAATAATTAAAAACGCCCCAGTATACAATTTTGATAATTACGCAGATGAATTAAGATTTCGCTTACAACAGGCTCATAGCAAAGCGAAAGAGCTTCTAATAATAGCAAAAATAGATCGAAAAAATATTTATGATAGAAACGCGAATCCGATAGACATCGAAAAAGGTGATTATGTTTGGTTAAAAGTAGGTGAAAGAAAAAGTTAGACTCACCATTTAATGGACCGTATGAGGTCATAGAAATAATTGAAAATAATGTTAAGATAAAAATGAGCAATAAAGATAAAACAGTACATAAAAACAGATTAAAGAAAAGTTAAAATTGCCAAAACAATAGTTAAGTGATAAGAATTACTAAATGTTAAATAGTCGATATAGAATAAGATTATAATATAACCTCCAATAAAAATATGTAACACTATCTCCAATAATTATAAATAATATCATGATCAAAGTTATAATATTAATGAAAATTCATCTTCAATAAATTTTCACTTTGGTGTGGGGATGTAACATATGTACGACTAACCTAAATTATATACAATACATATGTTATACTTCCTATTAAAATAATTCAAAGAATAATAAACTAATCAAGTCATCAATCAAAACAAATAAATAATATAGAACGAATTAAGCATGTTCAACTACGGACGAAAAGGAATTTAAAAAAGAAAAATATTACATAAGAGACGCTGCAAGAGTTAATGGGTATTGAGTCGGTTTTATAGAAAAGATTCTGCAAACTTTTAAAATAAAAAGTTGGAAGAAAACTTTAACAACGCTCTGTGCAGAAAACGAAACATTAGCCCGAAGAATTAGTGTGCCATACTATCCAGCAATAACAAACCAGATAGGAAATCTCCTGAAGCCACACAAAA
Source organism: Diogma glabrata (assembly GCA_963693315.1). Classification (NCBI taxonomy): domain Eukaryota; kingdom Metazoa; phylum Arthropoda; class Insecta; order Diptera; family Cylindrotomidae; genus Diogma; species Diogma glabrata. The sequence continues at coordinate 360,314,745 of OY856187.1, read as the reverse complement.
TTAAATTAACAACCAGTAGCAGAACTTTGAACAGCTTATTAAGCAAATATAAAGATAAGGAAGACCTTTCAGAAAAAGAAGGAATATATAGCTAGTATGTTTCGCGCTATATGATTTGCTGCGTGTTTAATCCACAATTAAATAGCTTGAATTTTCTTGAAATAATAGTATGAAAATCCTCCAAAAGCTTGTATAGTTTCTCGCTTTAATAATTTTGTTGTTTTTAAATCTTCAGTGATTCCTTGCTTTTAAATCTTCAGTAATTCTGTTGTTTTTATAAATTCTTGTTATATCAAAAAGTCTTAACACTTCTTTTGAATCCTTTGAAATATCTTGATTAAATATTCTGAATCATATAAATGTTGAAGTTATTTCTGTTTCTTGATTTACTTGTTAATTCAATAACGACGACTGTATTTATTTATGATAATCTTTATCACAAATTTCAAATTAAATATAAACTTAGAAATTTTGATTTATTATAATAACCATTTTTAAGGATATATATTTAACAATCACAAATTAACTGATTTCCAAGATATATAAACATTATTACTATACATCATAATTCATATATAATATATGTTTCTGCTCAACCAATTCAAATTATTATTTCAAGCCTTTATGTACAATATGGTTCTTTTTTAGTTGAATAATGAAACTTGATTAACAAAAATTATTTTTTCATTTTTAAATTCTGTTTTTTCAAACGTACTAAGTTATAAATGAAAAAATAACTTTTAAACAACATACTTGATTTGTAAACCGCGAGTATCCTAAAGTTTACAAAAATTACTGCCAAAATAAATTACATAAAATTTAATCAAATTTGGTGAGAAATCACCACAAACACTCCCTCACCAGTGATTCGCCAGAAGAACGAAAAATAATTTTCAAAAGAAAGATAAATTTAAAATTAATTAATTTCCAAAATGACCAAAAAATAATTTTGAAATATTTTAAAATAATGCTGTTTCCAAAATATAGTAAATTTTATCAAAATTCAAACAAGAATGACCTCATAATCATCTCAAATGAAAATGAAATGGATGAGATGATATTGAAATGAGTGAGCTTATTGAATCAAACGGTTAAATAATTTAGAAATTATGTCGAATAATAAAGAATTTAATAAAATCGCATTAGACAGTTGCTAACGACAGTGAAAAGATCAAACGTCTACAACATTTAACTAACTTGACTGGAAAGCAAAGATTTTTTAAAATCATTAAAACAATTATCAATAAAATTTAATAATTTTTGAGGTGTTTTAATTATTCTTCCAGATTTAGAAATTCTTTGATTGGGAATAATAATTACTGATGGCTGATCATTGAATGTTACTTTCTTTTTACTTTTATTTAGTAAAATAGAATCTGGTTTATTTGTACCAGATGAATCTGATTGATTCAGATTAGAAGGAGAATTTAAAGAATTAGAATGATCAGCTGGATTTAAATTGTTAGAAAATTGTATCTGCTTGCTTAAATTAGAAAATTCAGAAAAATTTTTAGAATTAATATTTGAAGTTGAATCTGATAGATTTATGGATTTTGCATTTACGAGAGAACTGTGGTGTTCATCGTCTGAATTTGCATGATAACATGGTTTAAGTCGATCAATTGAAATTTTGACTTCTTTGCCATTAATTTCTATATTGAAAGTTTTATTGTTTCGACTTAAAACTTTGAAAGGACCTGTGTAAGGAGCTTGCAATGATCTCCTTAAGGCATCTGTACGCAAAAATACATGTGAGCAAGTATGTAAATCTTTGCTCACAAAAGAAGAAGATGATACATGATGTGATGCTGGTGTTGGTCTAATTTCATCAAAATGTTTTTTCAATTCCTTAACGAACTCTGATTGGGGACAAAAAGATTTTGCAGTAGAATCTAAGAATTGTCCTGGAATTCTAATCGAGCTTCCAAAAGTGAGTTCCGCTGAAGTAGATTGTAGTTCTTCGCTGAATGAGGTTCTTAAACCTAGAAGGACTGAAGGTAGAACTTTTGTCCAGTCTGGACGGTCATGACACATAATTGCTGATTTAATTGTGCGATGCCACCTTTCTACCATACCGTTGCATTTTGGATTATAAGAAGTGGTTCTGAATCTCTTGAAACCTAGTAGGTTGGAAAGTTCAGAGAAAAGTTGGGATTCGAATTGGGTTCCTTGATCAGTTATAATTGATTCTGGAACACCAAATCTCGAAATCCAAGAATTGTATACAGCGAATGCGACAGTTGCAGCAGTGATGTCTGGAACTGGTATCGCTTCGGGCCACCGCGTATAACGGTCGATTAGCGTTACGCAATATCGTTGGTTTTCCGATATTGGTAGAGGACCAATGATATCGAGGTGAATTTGCGAGAATCGCTGTGAATTAGTTTTAATAGTGCCAAGAGGTGATTTAGTATGTCTAAATACCTTTGACTTTTGACACGCTATACATTGTTGCGCCATAAGTTTAGCATCTTTTTTAATAGACGGCCAAATAACGTGTTTGGTTAATAATTTGGTTGAAGCTTTGACACCAGGATGCGAAAGTCTATGAAATGCATCGAAAACACTTTGGCGAAATTGTGCAGGAATATATGGCCTACGTATAGCAGTTGATGTGTCACAATATATTAATTTACTTTCATTGAAAGTAATTGGAAAATGTTCAAACTTCAAAGTTGTATTACTTTGAAGTATATTTTGAAATTCCTCGTCATTGGTTTGTGCGTCCGCGATTGCAGCATAATCAATTTTCTCTGGTATGAGGATTTGATCTAGGCGAGATAGTGCGTCAGCTACGACATTGTCGATACCTGAAATATGTCGGATATCAGTGGTGAATTGTCCAATGAAATCCAAATGGCGAAATTGACGAGGAGATGCTTTTTCTAAATTTTGTTTAAAAGCAAAAATTAAAGGTTTGTGGTCAGTGAATAAAGTAAATTCACGACCTTCCAGGAGATACCTGAAATGCTTGATGCGTGAATACGCTGCGAGAAGTTCTCTATCATAAGCGCTATATTTAATTTGTGCATCATTAAGACGAACCGAGAAGAAACTGAGCGGTTGCCAGGTTTCTTCAACAAATTGCTGCACTACGGCTCCTATCGCTGTATCTGATGTATCGACCATAATTGCTAGTCGAGCTGAAGATGACGGATGAGCTAAAAGAGTGGCATTACACAATTTATCTTTACAATTGTCGAAGGCTTGAATGGACTCAGCTGTCCAAGTTATTGGAATTTTACTATTCTTCTTATATCCCTTTAAGAAGTTGTTGAGTAAAATTTGATCAGCTGCAGCAGCTGGTAAAAATCTTCGATAAAAGTTAATCATGCCTAAGAATCGTTTAAGCTGTTTAACATTTGAGGGACGTTCAAAGTCTTTAATGACTTGAACACGTTCATGATCTGGTAAAATACCATGTTCAGACACTAAATGACCTAAAAATTTAATTTCAGATTTGGCAAATACACATTTATCTGAATTTATGATTAAACTATTTTCGGAGAATCTCTGAAAAATCATTTGTAGATGAATTAGATGCTCCTCTTGATTTTTAGATGCAACTAAAACATCATCTAGATAAACGAAGCAAAATTGAAATCCGGTTAAAACAGAATGCATCAATCTTTGAAATGATTGTGCAGCATTCCTAAGACCAAAGGTCATTTTGCAGAATTCAAAAAGACCGAAAGGTGTAGAAATTGCGGTTTTAGGAATGTCTTCCGGATGTATTGGAATCTGGTGATATGCCTGAACAAGATCAATGGTCGAAAAAACTGTGCATCCCTGCAACTGATGCGAAAAATCTTGGAGGTGGGGAATAGAATATCGATCTGGAACAGTAATTCTATTGAGAGCTCGATAGTCTCCACAAGGACGCCATTCTCCATTTTTCTTCTTGGCCAGATGAAGTGGACTGGACCAAGGACTACTGCTGGGTCTACAAATACCCAGTTGTACCATCTTTTCAAACTCGGCTTTGGCAATTGTTAACTTATCAGGTGCCAAGCGTCGAGTTTTACAAGATATAAGTAAGCCAATTGTTTCCAATTTGTGAGTAACATTATGTTTCACAGTGCTTGGCATGTCTATAAGCCTCTGTCTCTGTATATCAACCAGTAGTCCAGTATGATTTAGAAAATCTGATCCAATAATAGGGATCGAAACATCGGCAACTATGAATTCCCATGAAAAATTTCTTCGAAGACCAATATTTAAATCAAGAACTTTGGTGCCATAGGCACAAATGGGAGTGCCGTTTGCCGCAAATAATTTAAAAGAAGTAGTTACTGGTTTGATATTAGCAATTCGAAATGGAATTACTGAAACGCCTGCTCCTGTATCAATTAAGAATTTAGTTTTTAATCTAGATTCGAAAATTTGTAAATGATGATTGCTCAGATCAGCAATACTCCTGAATGCATATTGCTGATCATTTACGCGTTTTTTGTAGCACCATTATTTGAAAGAGCTGTAAATTGTATAAAAAATTTACAACCCGTTACGCATTTCAATGCTTTATCACCAAAACGATGATGATAAAAATATTGATCTGAAGTAGTAGCACTTCTATTTCTAGAATTTGATCTAGATGGGCTTCTGGGCAAACGCGATTTAGAACGCGACCTACTACCAGTTTGTACAATTGAAGAAATTTCCTTAAGCATTTGCGATTTAAAATTATTTAATTTTTCGTCCATTAATTGTGAATTGAATAAAACATCCTGATTTGAGTTATTCCAACTTAATGTTTGATGAGCAGTGGATGTAGAAGGTACATCCATTGAATAAATTTGATGCTGTGACATAGTTTCCAGCAATTTATCAGCGCGCTCTGCCAACACTGAAAGTGTCACATCGTTTTCAAAAGAAGTTAATACTAATTGGACAGACTGTGGAAGGCGCGACATCCACAGTTGTTTAATTAGATTTTCATTAACATCGGTACCAGCATTTAGCCTAAACTCAGCAAGCAGTTGAGATGGTTTTTTGTCACCCAAAGTTAGTTTATGCAGAATATTATTTAATTTTGATTTCTCACTGTCGCCCAAGATTCGGATTACCTCTGTTATACCCGGGGTTATATTTTTATTAAAATGAAACACTTAGTTTGAAACACTAGAAACACTGTTATACCTGGGGTTGTATTTTATTAAATGAAACACTTAAACTTTGTTTTTATTCTTATTTAAAAATTGAGCAATTTTTATTTATTTAATATTTAACCACTTTAGTTTTAGTTTTTATTTTAAAAATTTATTTGTAAATTCTTTTTGTATTAACATTTTTAATTTTGAAAGTTTTTATTTAATTAAAATTTGCACTTTTAACTTTTACTAAAAAATTACTTTTTCTAAAACTGACTAACTTAAAATATTTCTTAAACTCAAAGACTGATTTGAGAACTGATTGAGATCTGATTTCACTAGAACTGTGTATATTTGAATGGTTGTGTTCAACTGAGTTACTTACTTAAACTTATTCTTTTATACTACTTTGTTGAAACTGCATCGACTGTGCGACTTGAATTATATTATTAAAACTACTGCATATTTTAAACTGATCTATTTTCTTAAAAACTAAATCTTATATACTAAATTTTGCTTTTATTACAGTACAAAAAACAACAAAAACAAAATAGGAATAATTTTATTAAATTTTATATTTTGGGAAAAAGATTTGTCGGACAAAAGAAATAATGCAATTTCTAAGAAACTAAAATAAATTTTTTTTTGTTGATAAAGGAGTGTGAAAAAATATTTAAAGTTTTATAGTAATTTTTTTGTTAGAGAAGGTTTTTTGGAAAACATATTGATTCAATATTTTAAAATGATATGTGAAATTGAAAAAGGATTGTCGGCAAATATGAAAAGACTTAAAATTGTGATAACTGATATTATTTATTAGTTTTATCCTTTATAAAACTATCGGCTAGAGATTAAAAGAAAATTCTTAGTAACGACTAAAATTGTGATAAATGATAATATTTTATAGTTTTATTTTTTATAAAAGTATCGGCTAGAGATTAAAAGAAAATTTCAGTTTTGAAAATGTGTTTAGAGAACATTTATTGGTATGTGAAACTAATATTGCGATTTTAGAAAGATTTAGAGTTTGTATTTCTAGGAAATAGTGATTGAAAATTTGTAATGAGAAATACGGCACAACACCTCTGCTTTAAAGACAGTATAAGGTCTGTCTCCCAAATCTTGAAAAATTAAAGCTGCTAATTTATCGTGCAATCTCGAATCAATAGCACCTACCGCATGCGAATATTTGCTCAATTCAGACCTTACGTTTGAATTTTCAAATTGGATTTCTAAAATCCTAAACCATACTGTAGGATTCTGATTATAGAGAATCTGTGGTGGTTTAAATGCCACATGTGAGACGATACCTTCATTGCCCATTGGATTTGAAAAATTTCCTAATGGTGGCTCAGGTTGTCTAATATTTCGTGAAGATGATGGTACTGATTGAGATTGCAAATTTTGTAAACGTCTCATATTTAATTCAATAAGTTCACTCAATTCATTACGAGTGAAAGTAAGAATTTCGTTTGGATCAAGTGAACTACCATCTGTAATCACTGGTGGGGAAGATGCTGGTGGATCCATTTCCACAAACAAACAACAAAAAAAAAAAAAAAAAGTTAAGTTAAACGACCGTTAAAAATTGTTTCGACCGACCGAAAACAAAAAATTACAATAGTAATACGCTTTGAATTTTGAATTTGTTTAATAAAACAAAATATTTTATAATTAAAATAAAACAAAAAAATTTTCTTTTGGCAATAAATTTTTTAAAATAGAAAAACTTTAAGATACGGTTTGCAAAAAATGGAGAATCTTCATCCGGATCACGTCGGGGTCACCAATTATATAGCTAGTATGTTTCGCGCTATATGATTTGCTGCGTGTTTAATCCACAATTAAATAGCTTGAATTTTCTTGAAATAATAGTATGAAAATCCTCCAAAAGCTTGTATAGTTTCTCGCTTTAATAATTTTGTTGTTTTTAAATCTTCAGTGATTCCTTGCTTTTAAATCTTCAGTAATTCTGTTGTTTTTATAAATTCTTGTTATATCAAAAAGTCTTAACACTTCTTTTGAATCCTTTGAAATATCTTGATTAAATATTCTGAATCATATAAATGTTGAAGTTATTTCTGTTTCTTGATTTACTTGTTAATTCAATAACGACGACTGTATTTATTTATGATAATCTTTATCACAAATTTCAAATTAAATATAAACTTAGAAATTTTGATTTATTATAATAACCATTTTTAAGGATATATATTTAACAATCACAAATTAACTGATTTCCAAGATATATAAACATTATTACTATACATCATAATTCATATATAATATATATTTCTGCTCAACCAATTCAAATTATTATTTCAAGCCTTTATGTACAATATGGTTCTTTTTTAGTTGAATAATGAAACTTGATTAACAAAAATTATTTTTTCATTTTTAAATTCTGTTTTTTCAAACGTACTAAGTTATAAATGAAAAAATAACTTTTAAACAACATACTTGATTTGTAAACCGCGAGTATCCTAAAGTTTACAAAAATTACTGCCAAAATAAATTACATAAAATTTAATCAAATTTGGTGAGAAATCACCACAAATATATCAAATATGCTGTCAAAATTGCCCTGATAGATACATCACGTAAGTTTTCAAGCAGATTCAATGACCATTGCACAGCAGCAAAAAATAAGCACATCACCAAATCCAGTGTAGCAGTTCATATGGCAGACAACCCAACACACAAAATAGATCCATTGAATTCAAAAATTATCAAAACCGTTAGCAGAAGCTGGTATCTAGACGCGTACGAGTTATTCATTGAAAAACGTAAACCCAACATAATGAATAACGAAGACAGGCAAAATGTTATTTTTTCAAACATTTTCCAAATTACTAAAAACCTTCCTTAAAACTTAACCAGTATTTGACACTGGGTTTTTCTAATTAGTTATTAAGTAAACACCCCTTTTTTTTAAACATTTTTGTTTTATACTTACTAGGTCATTCAATAAGTCCGTAGGATGACACATAGATGGCGTTACTAGAATTTTTTCCATATGATTTTTATTTAGTACTAACCTTCAAACGATACGTGTATAAATTTGACAGCAATCTGACTATTTATTCGTGAGTTATAGCATTTTGTGTGAAGCAACTTTTGTTTTTGAAAAAAAATGGAAAAAAGTGAATTTCGAATTTTAATAAAGCATTGCTTTTTGATGAAAAAAAATACAGTGGAAACCAAACAATGGCTTGATAAACATTATCCAAACTCTGCTCCATCGAGACAAATGGAAGAGAAGTGGATGGCTGAATTTAAATGTGGTCGTACCAGCACAAAAGATGCAGAGCGCAGTGGACGCCCAAATGAGGCTGTTATTCCAGAAAACATCAAAAAAATCCACAAATTGGCTATGAACGATCGCAAATTGAAGGTGCACGAGCTAGCTGACATTGTAAAGGTAGCAAATGGTAGTGTTTTTACCATTTTACACGAATATTTGGGTTTGCGAAGGCTCTGTGCAAATTGGCTGCCGCGTGAGCTCATAGTCGCCAAAAAACAACAACGAATCGATGCTTCAGAGGAGTCTTTGGCGGGAATGGAATGGAAAATGGAATTCTATCGTCGATATGTAACAATGTATGAGACATGGCTTCACAATTACACAACAGAATCCAATAGACAGTCAGCTGAGTGGACAGCAGTCGACGAACCGAATCCAAAGCGAGCAAAGACGCAACAGTCGGCCGGTAAGGTGATGGCGTCTGTATTTTGGGATACGAACGGAATAATATTCATCGACTATCTTCAAAAAGGAACCACCATCAACAGCGAGTATTACTGTGAACTTTTGGATCGATTGAAGGCTGAAATCGCAAAGAAACGGCCACATTTGCAAAAGAAAAAAGTGTTGTTTCACCAAGATAATGCACCGTGTCACAGATCGATGAAAACGATGGCAAAATTGAATGAATTGGGCTTTGAATTGCTTACCCACCCACCATATTCTCCAGATTTAGCCCCCAGCGACTTTTTCCTGTTTTCAGATCTCAAGAGAATGCTTGCTGGAAAGAAATTTAAGTCCGATGATGAAGTAATCGCTGAAACTGAGGCCTATTTTGACGAGAAAGAGAAATCGTACTATAAAAGTGGTATAGAAAAGTTGGAAAATCGCTATACTCGTTGTATCGCCCTCGAAGGCTACTATGTTGAAAAAATCGAGTTTTGTCAAAATGTTGTTTTTTTCTTACTTATCCTACGGACTTATTGAACGACCTGTTAGATAAATATTGTTTTCTCACTCATTTCTTTTTCCTTTTTCTTTTTGTTAAAATTTTTGTAATAAGTTTTAATATTTAATTTCTGTTATTTTAATCCCTAAAGTTAGCTTAGTTTTTTATTGTTTGTTAAGGTTAGTTTTCTTGGTCAGTAATTTTTGATTTAGATTTTAGTTGCAAAAAATTTTCTTTCTGAAGATGATCCTAGATCGAAACTAGTAGAAAGAAATTTTTTAGATTTTGTATATAGTTCAGTAAATTTTTATAATAAATAAATTAAAATTAGACAAGTGTGTTTTTTAATTTGTGAATAATGAAAAGGTGCTGGAGTATTTTGCAAAATCCACTGTGTGAAATCAAAAAGGCAATTTTGCAACAATAAAATTAAATTATTTGATTTTAAGATTTCACTGCACTCCGAATTAAAATTAATTAAAATTAAATTATGTTCAGCTTAGTTCATATTACCAAATATTCTCATATCGCTTTTTCATTGATGAAATATAATTCACATAAAATTTTTTGACTACAATTTAAATTATTACAAAAATAAAATAATAGTAAATACATGAAAATAAATATAAATTTTGCAGAATAAGGTAAATATATTTATTTTCATATAATTGACCGATATTACCTATATATAATAGAAATAGATAGATCGTTAATTGGATAATCGATCAATTTATTAAAACAACGATTAATCCGGGAGGGGATTTAATTGAAAACAACTGAAGAAATTATATACTATATCTAGTCTAAATAAAACGAGTTTTTTGTAAATAAAATAGAAGTAATAAAACTTGTCTTTGAGTGAAAAGTAAAGTGTTTTTATTTAAACTTTTTATCTGGAACAAAATCTGCCCAACAGGCCTTCGTCTACGGGTTTAGCATGGGATTCCCAGCAACCAAGACTTTCATCCCATCGTAAACTAATATTATTAAAGTGAACTTTATATTAAATCAGTACAACAATATACGTCCACCATAAGGGGAACCGGCAAAGCGCCAAATTCCTGCTACATCTGAACCGGTCAAAATATAGAATAATGGTGTAACTATTAAAAGGTCATCAGTGTGTGAATAAATACAAGGCAAGGGTTGTAGTTTGCAATGATCCAATATCCCCTTTTGTGTTGAAGGGGATGAAAGTCCCTCACATTGTGGGAGAATGTTTTGCTCCATAGCAGCATGTTGGGATCACCAAATCTGAAGATTTCTGCACAGCTGAACATTAAAGTCTATTGGCTTTTCAAAAAGATCTTCAGTTTTTGAGCATGAGGATGGCATAAAGGACTTAGCAGTCTTAGAAGCCACACTGATATTCTCCAACCAGTTGTTCAGCAAAAATATTGATTTTGGCTAGCAAAATATATGAAAATATCGTATATGCCGTGCAGAAGAAAGCAAATCCGTATAGTTTGCACATAAAACCGATTGCCATTTTTATAGATTAGTATCAGCATAACCGAAAGGCATGGTTTCAGTCCTCCAAATCATTTTAAAAAGTTCAAATTGTCTGAAATAGTTTTACTGCCGCACAATAATTTTGGATGTTATATCGTCGATACACGGTATTTTTACGTTTCAAGTTTGACAGCGCCGCATCTAATTCCTCTTTTGTGCTTTCGTTTACATGCACCCCTGACGCGCAAACAATCTTTGTTCGTCGCTCGACTTGCTGCTGGTCACTTAAGTTAAGAAGATTCTCAAAGTAAACGACCAAAATATCCACAATATTTGCTAGGTCTATTTGTAGCTTGTAGCCCCATCTTTGCTCTGAATAACTGGCAATACGGGTTGAGACCCCTTCTTTAAGGTTTTAACCTTTAGAAAGAAGTTACGCGATTGATCTTTCTTATTGAAGCTTTCAATCTCCTCACACTCTCTCTTCCAGCATTTTCTCTTCGTTCATCTACATAGCTTTAAAACGCCTTGTATTGCCAGTTGATAACTCTCCTTTGTGGGCCTGGTGTTGCGTCCTTGTAGACATTTCAGATATCCGCCCTTTTTGTATTGAATGACATCGTTGATCCTTCCAGGTGTTCTGGTCGTTCAAGTAATCCGTCCTCAGCACCTAAACAGCAGTATCGACGTCCCCATAAATAGTTTCTGAGTTCTCTAATATTTCGGCAATATAGGTTTGATATCTCTATTCAGATTCAAGATTTTATTAAGATTTTTTATCTATACGATAGCAATGGATCTAACCATTATGTGGTTTAGAATTATAAGTCACTAGAAATTGAATAGAATGAAAAAATGCTCTGAAAAGCGAAAGATCCGTAACAAATGTTTTATCTCAATGGTGGCCGTGTAGTAAAACCAATTACGTGTTTTACCACAACAACTTCCCAAAAACACCTAAACTCCCAAACTAACACCTTGCTAACATTCTAATAAATTTCAAATCTAGTATTCCACATTAATTAATAACATTCCTCAATTATAGAGTAATCATTTTTTAATTATAAAACAAATATTTTGATTAATAATCGGACAGTCAGTTTTACACAAATTATTAACACGGTCGTTTTAAAAAATTCAAAAATCAATTCAGTCGTTTTGCAGTCGTTTTGTAACAATTAATAAAATCAATTAAAGCAGTCATTTTAGTGATTTCTATAAGTTAAATTCTATAAGTCAGCGTTCTATTTTAGTAAACACGAATAAGTGAATTAATATTCCCTGTGTATCAATCTAAACTACAGTACTTACAATAAACAATAAACTAAACAATAAAAAAATCAAATCTGTAATTAGTGAGTAGGAATAACCAGTTCTATACGTTAAATTCAATAAGTCATTGTACTAGTTTCATAAATACGAATAAGTGAATTAACATTATCTTATCTGTGGTTCTATCTAAACTCTTTAAAAGAGCGTCACTCTATTAAAGGCACTACACCGTCAATACACTGTCAGTGCTAAAGAGATAAATATTCAGTAGTGTCACAAAGCCGTTTCACTGTATTTTTAGAAAAAAATAGTGTTCGTTAAGTTTCTTATTACACTACATTTTCCACAACTATAACAGTGTTTCAAAGACATCGGCACTATTCATCATCATTTTGTAGTGCAAACGAACATTTGCACTACATAATATTATGTAGTAGTGTTGCTAAAACATTGGCACTACAGTCGCTGGTCGAGTTCTTTAAATGGTTAACCATAAACTCTAATCAAAAGTACGCCGGTTCGATTCCCGAACATTTGTTATGGATCTTTCGCTTTTCAAATCAATTTTTCATTCTATTCAATTGAATACATTCATTCCTAGTGACTTATAATTCATCTCTATTTAGTTTCAGCCCTATCTAGTGAAGTGTTTCGTTGATTGAATTTACCTGGGTTTGTAATGCCTGGGTTTAGAAAGAGGAAGCTTAGATTAAAATATACAAAGATAAGGGATCGCACATTCTTAACTTGCAGTTACTTCATTCAGTGAGACCCAAGTCTGCTTATTTTTTTTTTTTTGAATAAAATGTGTTGTGTTATAGGGTTTACAATATGTGTCACAACAACACATAAATACCTTTTAAGTCCTAGGTTCCACAACAACTGGCGTTCTAAGGTCATGATGAACGCTTTTTTAAACCTCTGCGGGTTGAAGTCACCTGAGTGAGACTAAGGATTCCGGCAAACTATTCCATTTGTATGCAGTTCGGACAAAGAAGTCTTTCTGCGATCTGCCAGTATGACAGCGTGGGATCTCGACCGTTGCGGTAGCCGATTGTCGAGTGGAACGGGAGTAAGAATAAGTTTGGGGCATGATGCTGCTGATTTCATCTGAGCACTGTTGATGACGATATTTGTAAAAAACAACGAGGTCAGCAACAGTGGCGACGATGTTGTAGGGAATCAAGTTTTGATGTCAAAGTTCGATCACCCACAGAGTTCAAGAGGGCCAAGATGGAAACAGAAGCAGCACCCCAAACTTGACAACAGTACTCCATACAGGGACGAACATAGGACTTATAAACATGGAGCAATTGGTATGGAGTGAAAATTTTTTTGCATCTATTTAGGAGGCCGAGTTTTTTAGACGCGCTTTTTGCTATCGCCATTACATGATCGTTCCAGAGTGATGAATCGATTGTTGCGGAAAAAGACAGAAAATTCTCAAATTATTTGATAATGCAAACTCAGTCATTCTCTCACCATTATAATTCGAATTCAAATGCAGATTGTTGGGGCTTTTCGAGAAGGATGACCACTACGGTATAGACAATGACATCTAAAACTTGTTTTCCGATTATCCGTTGTATAATTTTTTGCAGAGCAATGACATCTATTCTCTACCTCTTAGCCTGTTTCTCTTTTCTTGAGAACATCAAAGGCACACATTACACATTCCGATTCGATACCCTTTTTACGTCGAGGTAAAATTGCTTTTCATCTCAAACAAATTGGGCACAGTTCTCTTTAAAATTTCAACAGTAAACTGCTTACGAAATAGTTATCTAAGTATCAAGGGCAGTAAGAGTGTTTTACCGATTGAGGATATATGTTTTGAGATCGAGACGAAGTCGAGATCTCTAATATATCCGAAATCGGTAATGCTCTTAATGCCCAAAATGCTTATTACATTTTTTACACGATCAATAAAAATTCAATTAAAATTATTTAAATAATAAAATTCATTCACAAAATTCAAGTTTGAATGTTTTAAAGAAAATTTCTTAAAATGCCATTTCAAAAGAGTAAGCTTTGCGTTTCATCATAATTCTATAGGTTTTTTTGTTGCAAAACTTAATTTCATCGAATATTTTTTCAAAATAAATTGCTTTTTTTCTGTGACGGGAAAAAAGTTTAACATTTTACTTCTGCTGACAGGTGCAAAAATGCTACTTTTCATAAAATACTTTTTTCCCCGGGAAAAAAGTATGTACTTTTTTCCCGGATAGATAAAAATATATATATAAATACATATATACACATAAATGATGAATATTATGAATATTTATGAACATTTATGACTATTTTAATGTTAATGAAAAGTTATACCGTTTTCTTCTTGATGTTAATAACTGGTTTTGACAAATAAAATGAAACTTAATTTTAAGTTTTTATTCAAGAAAAATTCGTATGGTGTGGTGAATATACATATTGTAATATTTGTTTAATATTATTTTTTCAATAATTATATTAATATTTATCCAGTCACAGAAAAAAATAGTGTATTATACACGGGAAAAATTGTAGATTTTAGCTCTCGGTTTTTTGTCTCCCTCCGCTTCGCGTCGGGAGACAACACAACCTCGAGCTAAAATCTACTACTTTTTTCCCTTGTATAATAAATAACTATTAAATCTTTTAATTGCAATATTATTTTTAAATGAACATTATTTAAATTTTAAGCTAGTGAATAGCCGTACACAATTATTTGACTAAAAACCGTTTTTATTCACACCCTGAGGTCTTTTTACCGGCATAAAATTACTTACGGCCTGCATGATCGGTAATCACTTACCGACCTATGATTTGTAAACGAAACTTACTATGTTTATTTACGGATCAGTAAACATGCAAAATCGCCTGATCGTGCAAAAAATATCAAATTATTATAAATTTTGTACTTACTAGATCGGTAACAACATATTTTTGAAAATCATTTGTTTTTACTAATTTCTTTACAAAATGTTTCACATTATTTCCAAGTAAGACTCTAATTTCTTCATAATCCGCCATACAATTATTTTTAGTTTTAAGCAATTCTACAATGCGTTCAGTAAGGACCATTTGTTTCGGTCTATTGTCTACATAAAACTTTGGCAAATGCAAGAGAGAACCAGCAACATTAATATCACCCGTTTTTTGATTGAACGGTTGCTTCACAATCAGTTTATATGATATTAGTTTTTGCCTAAAATACAATTAATATATAAAATAAAATAAAAATATTAATTCAACAAAACAAACCTATAGTGATGAAATGTTTTTGAATCTTTTATTGTATTCTGAATTGAATATTTGCCTGTGGTGATTTCTCCCATATATCGTGATCTACCAATTGCTTCTAAAACGCAATATTGTGCTACGGGGAGATCAATTAAAGTGTCAACAGTTTCCGGAATCAGTACGCTCTCCCTTAAACTTTGAGATCCAACCATCACAAACTTTCGTCCCCAGCTTTAAATAAAAAATCGAATACATTTTTTCAAATGATTGAAAATAGAAAGCTTGATAAGAAAACTGTAACCTACTTCTCCTCAACCTCTTGGTATGATTTATTCTCTAATCGTTGTTTATCTATGACAATTCTGGTTTCAAAATTTTCACATGATCCACGTAACTTTCCAATTTCGACTGGAACAAATTTATAAATCGTATGAGGACATTCATTCTGTAATAAATATTATAAATTAATTTTATTAGGTTGAGTTCTGAAGTTCTAAAATTTATACCGGTTCCAAAGCAAATCCAAATTCATGATCGTACATTTTAGAAGAAAATCGATCAATCGGTCGCAATATTTCCCTTTCTTCTTTGAGTTCATAATAACTTATACTGTCCTGACTTTTTATATATTCCCAAAGTTGTTGGCAAAAATATTCATTCAATGGTAATTTCAGTTTAAGTCGTATTGAAATTCTTGTCCAAAACCCTAATAAAATTCCAAAATGTTTATTAAACTAATATTCAAACAAAAGAGTTGGAAACACAATATCGATGTATTTAAATGTTTATCATATCGAGTATGCTACGTGAAAATGTCTTTCAAAAAAGAAACACTCCTAATTATTCAGGACGTTCAGACAATGAAATCATCAATTTCTATAACGATCTTCAAAAATCAATCAATGAAATAAATTACGCAACATGGCAAATTGTCATGGGAGATTTTAATGCTAAAATATGAAAACCAACGATTATAGATAATGATGCGATGGGCAAATATGGATACGGTGAACGCAATCCTAGAGGAAAAATGTTGATTGATTTTGCAAGAATTATTCATTGCCAACACAGTATACAAGAAATAGGTACAACGGAAATACACATAGAATATGAATAATACTTTCAATGGAATTGATTACATCCTGATAAAAACGATCAAAAATCAATATTACAAAATGTAGAGGTCAAATTCGAGTATTCATCAGATCATCGTATGGTTAGATCAACAATCAGCTTGAATATCAATCAAAATTACAAAAAATTTAAAAAATTTAAAACAAAAATAATACCAGATGAAGAGGATGGAATTGAGAAATTCAAAATGGAAGTCTTACAAAATTCCAAGAAAAAGACGCTATCAATGAAGTCAGTGGGCGCAAAGATTCAATGAGTTTACAAGAAAAATACGATGAAAGAGTAGATTGTTTAATATCTGCAACTGATATTGTTCGCATAAGAAAACCCGAAGAAAAAACTATTAATAAGATAACTAGAGAATTAATAGATGAACGTGAAAAACTCTTAAGAATAAAATATATGGATCCATTATATGAAGATGAATTTAAGAAAATGAGGAAAACCGTTAACAAAATGATTCAAAATGACATAAGAAAACAAGAACTGCACAAATGACAACATGAGATCGACAATAATAAGTCATGGAGAAAAACCAAAAACAGGATAAATAAGTCAACAAATTGGATTCCAAAACTGAAAAACAAAACAGGGGAAATTAAATTCAGAAGAGATGAAATTTCAGAAATTGCAACAAAATATTATGAAGAATTATATTAAAGTCAATTATCGGATAATAGAAGAGAAGAACTTATGACTATTCCTGACGAAACTTCAACAGTTGATGAGATTACAGAAGAAGAAATTCAAATCGCCTTATCAATGTTAAAGAATGGAAAAGCTATAGGCGATGACGAAATCTCAGTTAAACTCTTAAAAATAAGTGATGGCGCAATCTCTGATATTCAAAGAATCTTTAATGAAATTCTAAAATCTGAAATAATACCATTGCAATGGCTGAAATCAACGATCAATTTAATTTTCAAGAAGGGCGATAAATCAGATATTAAAAACTATAGACCTATCACGAAAACCTAAAAAATGTATAAATTATTCGCAAAAGTTTTACTCAATCGTATGTTACCAACATTAGAAAGTAACCAAACAGTAAATCAAGCAGAATTCAGAAAAGGATATTCAACAATCGATCACATATTCACAATCCAACAAATATTAGAAAAATGCCATGAATACGATGTACCAATTTTCCTCGGCTTTATCGATTACAACAAAGCATTCGATTCAATCGAACACCCGTTTCTTTAGCAAGCTCTAAAAGATGAAAAAATCCATGATAAATATATCAGTATACTTAAACAGATTTATGGAAACTCAACAACTTACCTAAAATTAGAGAAAGATTGAAGCAAATTTAAAATTAACCGTGGAATCTAACAGGGATGTTGCATATCTCCAAATTTATTTAATAGCGCAATCCAAAAAAATCTTTAACAATATTTATTGGAATAATTCAGGATTTAAAATTGGACATGAGTTAATTCACGAACTAAGATTTGCGGATGATGTAATAATCTCACAATCGAAAAAAGAACTTGAAGAATCGATGATGAGACTAATAGAAGAATCAAACAAAGCGGGACTTACAATTAACGTTGAAAAAACCAAAATATTGACAAATACTGATGAAAGAGACTTCATTGTAAACGGAAATATTATCGAAACAGTTCAAGAATACAAATACCTTGGTCGACTGTTATCATTCAATAATCACGAAAAGGAAATTGACACAAGAATAGCAAATGCATGGAAAACCTTTAGGTCATTGAAAAGATTTTTTAAAGGAAATTTTCCAGTATATTATAAACGAAGGCTAATGGATTCTTGTATACTTCCTATCCTAACTTACGGATCACAATGCTGGGGTTTAACAAAAGACGAAAAAAACTAGCAACAACTCAAAGAAAAATGGAAAGGAGTCTGGTAAACAAGAAATGGGATGAAATAACAAATATTCAACTAAGAAAGAAAACAAAGATCATCGATATTATAAAATTCTCAAAACAACAAAAATGGAACTACGCTGGAGACGTAATAAGAGAGAAAGAAAACTGGACAACAAAAGTTGAAAAATGGGTCCCAAAGAAGAAGAGGACGTTCAAGAATGAAGTGGATCGATGAAATGACAACAATTGGAGAAGAAATGCCTTATTTATGGTGAATTATTTTCTAAGAAATATTCTTTAGAAATTTTATATTTTTTTTTAATTGTTTTTACAAAAGAATACAAATTTCGTTAATTCTGTGTTGGAACTTGTACCGAACAGGTAGAAAAGAGTTCACTATTAGAGATAGGTGGAAAAAAAGGGAGAATCTTTTGTTCTTTAAGAACTGAAAAATAGATTAACATTAATAGTGTATTCTTTTCGGCTGTACCAAACAAATTTCAGTACAGTTCCAACACCGAATTATTTTTTTTGTATTGAAATTCATTCCAAAAGAATACAAAATTCGATAATTTATAGTGAATTCTTTTCTACTTGTTCGGTACAAGTTCCGACTCCGAATTATCCAAATTTGTTTTTTTTTGTATTGCTTTTTTTACAAAAGAATACAAATTTCGTTAATCCTGTGTTGGAACTTGTACCGAACAGGTAGAAAAGAATTTACTATCAGTGTTGGAATTTGTTCGGTACAGCCGAAAAGAATACACTATATCATTAATAAATGAGTTACTACAGTTACCTTCTATGGTTAATCCTTGTAGGCCGTCTAAGGCAATTTCTTCTAACACAGCATGTTTTAGTGGAGTTTTATTCATTTTATTGTTATTAATAACACAAAAAATATCAATTTTGTTTTAAAAATTTGTGGTTGTCATCTGTCAACTTTTTTTATTTCGTTAGACAAACTCACAATAGGGCGATTTTTCTGTTCCTGTGTTTACCGCAATGGCGCTGCAAAAAGGGGATAAGAGAAAAAATCACAAAAATTTTATATGGAATTCCATACAAAACACAATTTGAATAATTTTAAAAGTTATCTATGAAATTTCTCATTTTACTACAATTAAATAATTTAAATTTATTTATGAAGTATTATTGACAATATATTAAGCATAATATATAAAATATTTTCTTTTCTTCTGTCTGTAAAACAAATACGAAAATAGGTTAAATTTTTCATACAACTTTGTATGGGAAATTTTGGCAATTTTTATGTTTCTTTTTTGAGCGACTTAAGAATAATATTTTATATATTACGCTTAAAATATAGTCAATAATACTCCATAAGCAAATTAAAATTGTTCAATTTTGGTAAAATGAGAAATTTCATAGATAATTTTTTTTTGCTGTCAGATATTTTATTTTTGATTCATACAAACTATGGTATTCAAACAGTAGGCTTTGTTTTTGCTGTCGGCAATTCTTCTTGTCGTCGATAATTTTGCTTTGTCGTTATTGAAATTTTTGTCTAAAATTTTTCAATTTTACTCATTAAATTATTTTTAAGCAACACTGCTCAATCAAACCACTACTTAAACCACTCGTCCTTCGGACTCGTGGTTTATTGTGCGCTTTGATTCGCAGTGTTGCTAAATAATTTAATTCGTAAAATCAAAAAATTTTCGAAAAACTTTCAATGACTCGTGGTATTACAACCGATAATTTTTTTTTGCTGTCAGATATTTTATTTTTCATTCATACAAACTATGGTATTTAAACAGTAGGCTTTGTTTTTGCTGTCGGCAATTCTTCTTGTCGTCGATAATTTTGCTTTGTCGTTATGAAAATTCTTTGTTGTCGTTTTTTCTTCTAACAAAATGAAATATAATTTTATCTTAGTAGGCGCATAAATGCTATAAATTTGTAATTTATGTTTGACAAATAAACATAAACAAGCAATCATTTATGAATGAAAACGGACATTTTTATTATTTGCAATTTTACGTAATTTTTTATAAGCTGAATAATTTGTAGAAAAAACTTTATTTAGAAACTAATAATTATTATCTTTTAAATAAAATTATAATTTAAAAAAAATTATCTCATTAAATACCACTCTTCATTGAAATTTTTGTCTAAAATTTTTCAATTTTACTCATTAAATTATTTTTAAGCAACACTGCTCAATCAAACCACTACTTAAACCACTCGTCCTTCGGACTCGTGGTTTATTGTGCGCTTTGATTCGCAGTGTTGCTAAATAATTTAATTCGTAAAATCAAAAAATTTTCGAAAAAATTTCAATGACTCGTGGTATTACAACCGATAATTTTTAAAATTATTCAAGTTGTGTTTTGTATGAAATCCCATATAAAAGTTTTTGAATTTTTTCTCTTATCCCCTTTTGCAGCACCATTGCGGTAAACACCAGAACAGAAAAATCGCCCTATAGAGCGATTTTTCTGTTCCGGTGTTTACCGCAATGGCGCTGCAAAAGGGGAATATAGGAGAAAAACTGGGTTGTTCCTTTAAAGCCGTGCATTCACATAAAACAGAAACAGAAACAGAAACCGAATTTCATACAAATTTGACAGCAACAGAAACAGAAACCTAATTTAGAAACAGAAACAGAAACTGAAAATTCGTCTGTTTTGTCTGGACCAGAAACAATTAAAATTTAATTGTTTCTGGTCCAGAAACTGTCACGTGACCATATTATTTTAAATTTATGTAACGGGATTGTACATTATTTTAAGAAATAAATATTTAGTCAAAAATAATTTACGTTGAATTTAGCTCGATTTTTTTTTGATGGATATTATTATGTGCGATAACGAAAAAACTAAATTTCTTCTTCACTATACATTACAAAATTGTGTTATTTTTTTATTTATATGAATGAAAAATAAAATACACAGTTTATTGAATTACAATATTTTTTTTATATTAATATAATTTTTTCAATTTTAATTGGGTTAAATATATATGGATTGGGTTAAATATATATATTTTAATTTTGGCATATATAATATAATATGACAGCTGCCATCTTAAAATTCGGTTTCTGTTTCTGTTTTATTATTCACCACCGTCAACCAAATTAGAAACAGAAACAGAAACTGAAAATTTCGCAATAAATATCTAAGGAAAAGTAACTAGACTTTTTGAGTGAAGCATCTAATTTGTAGTATTGGTGCGTTTGATGGTGTTTGTATTGTTACGCAAACATAACTTAGGTGGCAGCATGAACTGTTCTTTGGAAAAGTAGATTTTATTCAAAATTTTATTTATTTCTCGTTTAAACTAATCGTTATTTTAGGAAAAATTTGTCTTAAAATGTATTTTTACCCGTTTCCTACTTAAATAAAAGATAATGAATAAGTTATATATTTTGTTGATTTTATTTTAATAATTTTTTTCTCGATATTTTTAAACATTAAATACATCATTGAATAAATATATA
This sequence comes from Diogma glabrata, assembly GCA_963693315.1. Taxonomy (NCBI): domain Eukaryota; kingdom Metazoa; phylum Arthropoda; class Insecta; order Diptera; family Cylindrotomidae; genus Diogma; species Diogma glabrata. Next base: position 360,293,075 of record OY856187.1, on the reverse strand, counting down.
AGGAAGAATAATTACGTGTGGCTACACGAATATTTTTTGAAGTATGTAATTTGTATATCTGTGCGTTCTTCATCCATGACATTTGACATATTTCGTTTTGTATTTTAAAATAAAATGATAGCTTTTATCCGAAATTCTACTTTAAGATATTCAAATTAAACAAAATTTATAAAAATTAAAGTTTAAATTAATGTTTTACAAAACAATTATTACAAATAGTGCAGTAGTTAATTCATAAAAATGAAGTGTTGCATTAAAATATGTACAAATAACCTTAAATACACTGAAATTTGATCATCGAATTTCATATCAATGATTTGAATATTTTGACTAATACTACGCATAAAAAGGGTTTAGAATGATGTTTTAACGAAAACATAAAGTATTTGCTTTACAAAAACTGTTATTTCCTAGTTTCATTTTATATTTTATTACCCTACATAAATGTAATTTTTCTTGATCCATCGTTGTCAAACCATATTTCAAACGTAATCACAGCCGAATATAAGGTGTTCTTAAAGTAATTCAATAAGATTAAAATTTGTGTTGTATGGACATTTAAAAATAGTTATATATGGAAATATAAGGAAATATTTTATCCAAACATATTAGGCTTTTAAATTTATATGTAACATTTATTATTTCTTTTATTTGTTTTGAAAATATAAATATGCAAATTGTAAACAGTACCACCCAGCTAGAATGCAAACACTATCAAACTTCACCAATACTAAAAATTAGACGCTTCACTCAAAATGTGTAGTTACTCTTCCTTAGATATTTATTCAATGAAATACATAAAAGCAAAATTGTGTGCCATCATCTTCAGTAATAGTATCACACTAACAACAGTCTAATTCATCATTACCAGCAATACAAATGAACACATCTTTTTTTTTTTTTTTGTTTTCCTTTATCTCCATTTAGGAGCATAGGGCGTCTACTAGACTGGACCATCTAACTCTGTTGGGGGCAATCGCTTTCAGTTCACCCCATGTCTTGCCAATTTGTTTTGCTTCAGCTAGCACCGTTTTCTTTCATGTCATGGGTGGTCTTCCAACTTTCCTTTTACCTTGTGGATTCCACTCTAGGGACATCCTTGTTATATCTTCGACTGATTTTCTCAGTGTATGTCCTATCCATCTCCATTTTCTTTGTTTTATCTCGGTCTCAATGTCTAGCTGCTCTGTCTGCCGTAGAAGATCCTGGTTACTGATGGTGTTTGGCCAGAAGCATTTGATCAGTCTTCTCAGGCATTTGTTCACAAACACCTGTAGTTTATTTGTGATCTTTCGTGTTTGTTTCCACGTTTCACACCCATACAGCAGTACTGACTTGACACATGCATTGAACATTCGTAGTTTTGTCTTTCTTGACAGGACGGATGCATTCCAGATCTTGTGAAGCATATTGAACGTATTTCTGGCTTTGTTAATACGCTGACTGATATCTTCTTCAGTCCCGCCTGTTTTTGCTACAGTACAACCAAGGTACACAAATTTGTCAACTTCGTCCACTTGTGTATTGTTGATGGTAATTGGTGTTATCGGTTTGGTGTTCAATCTCATAGCCTTTGTTTTTCTGATATTAATGTTGAGACCGACTTCATGTGCAAGGGTTGATAGCTTCTGTATTTTGAACACATCTTTACGAATACAGATTTGTAAAGCTGTCCTCTCTCTAAGCAAATATTTTTATATAACTACAAAACTTCTATGAACTAACTTCTATAAAAAACTTATCTAAAATCTCTATCGTATTCAGTTTTTTTTAACAGTTGCCATTTTTTGAATATAACGAAACTGGCATAGGTTGAAAATACTCCAAAGTACCTTTAAACCCACTTTAAAAGATGACTGTTCCTAAATATTAACGAAATTAGCTTGTACTGTCTATTGGTTTAAAAATTCGATTTTAATTTATATTTATAACCATACTTCGACTAATAAACTAATAATAAATATATAAACATCGTAGATAAATTGAAAATCCTTATGGTTATATATGTTTGAACAATATATATCACTATTAAAAATTTTAGATCAAATCCGTTTAAACTTTAAATCATATTCAAATTTATATTTTTTAGACACATTTTTCATAACAAACAATAACTTTATACAATCCCTGTGAATGGGCGTGTCTAACAAAATTGTTTTGACATTTTGGCAAACTAACATTTGAGAAATTAAGTAAAAAATTAAATTAGAAAATAATTAATTTTGTGACACAAACTTATTATAAATATATTAAAAATATATACTAAATTGTTTTTTTAACATTTTTTATCAAAATATCCTTATTTGATATATGTAATTTTAGCAGCAAAATGCTTTGGAATGTTGACAATTTTTTTACATGTTTGGATGCAGGACGCCATTTTTATGAATAAATAACTGTATAAACACAATTAATTGTTGTAAAAAAACAGTTTAAATACTAACTTGTATAAAACTGAATTACAATTCAATACTTTAAGAACAAAATACAGAAAAAAACTCTTTAGTTTGTTTTGAAATACGACGTAAACAAATGAAATGACATTGACAGATTGGCAAACTTAACAAAAAATTAAAAAAAAAAATGCTTCACCAATTATTTGTGTACGTACACGTAGCGACACTTCCTTATATATTTATTCAATGGTCTGGAATTTCATACAAAACGCAATTTGAATAATTTTAAAATTTGTCTATGAAATTTCTCATTTTACCACAATTCAATAATTTTAATTTGCTTATAAAGTATCAGTTACAAAATATTACCTGTCGATGATCGGCATCAGATTGAAACGCGTAGTAGAATAAAAAATTAGATAAAAATTAAAAATCAAAAATCAAATCAATTTTGTTTTATTTTTTATTTTTAAAGTGAATTATTTTTGGTGTTATTGTAACTACAAAAAACCATATATTAAAATGGATAATTGACGTCACTCCGAAATTGTTTTTCATATTATGAAGTATTATTGACTATAAATTAAGCGTAATATATAAAATATTATTCTTAAGTCGCTCAAAAAAGGAACATAATGCAAATTGTCAAAATTTTCCATACAAAGTTGTATGAAAAATTTAACATATTGGCCGTGGCCCATTTCTCAAAAATGCCGATGAAATTGAAATTTTGACGTTTCTCGCTGAAATATTAGTTTTAGCTTTGCTTTGTTTTCTTCCACAAAAATTAAATTACGAAAAAATAATTATTGAAAAACAAATTTTATTTGAATTTCAACACACTCTGTCAAAATTTACTCAAGTAAATAGAATAATTTGAAATTTTTTAGTCGATTTGCAGATTCAATTTCAATTTAATCGAGAAATAAGCAACAGCCATTAATTAAAAGTCTTGCAGTTAAGTGAGTGTTGTAGGGAGTTAAGTGAAAACATGTAATATTAGCTGAATTTATTAAAAGTAGTAGTTCATTGATTCCTTGGTGGTTATTTTGTAGTGTTATCTCACTAGGTGAGATAAATTGTGAGATAAAAAAATTGTGTTTAAATGATTTCTTTTATCTAATATAATCGACCAAAGACAAATATTTTATCTCACTTTTTATCTCACCTAGTGAGATAACACTACAGAATAACCACCCTGTACATCATTAGTTCGAATGGGGTCATACCCATTACACTACATGCAATCTTTAAGACATCAGATATCCTCACAAACACTTACAAACAGATACAGAATGCAGTCGTTATTAACATATGTCATTGTTTGAAAATTCCTTATCATTAACACTATTATTACAACATCAGATTCTAGCACAATATCACAAAACCACTACAAATTATTATTGCTCACATTCATTTGCCACAACAAGAAGAAGAAGTAATAGAACAAAAAGAATCTAACCGATTCTTGGATGAACCACAAACAACCACAAAATCAGAACGACCATCGGACACCCATTATAAAATATCCACAAGTAATTCTCACTCTAGTTCCACAAAAAGTATAATAAATACAATAAAATTCATTCATTCATTCAATTTAACATAACATCTTCACCAAACTATCTCAACGGACCTACACCAGTTAAGCCGGGCATTCACATACAACGGAAACAGAAACAGAAACCGAATTTCATACAAATTTGACAGCAACGGAAACAGAAACCGAATTTAGAAACAGAAATAGAAACGTAAAATTCGTCTGTTTTGCCTGAAACGGAAACAATTAAAATTGAATTGTTTCAGTACCGAAACTGTCACATGACCAGAAACTGTCACATAATATTAATTATTATTTTGAATTGTGGTAACAAAAGCTTTGAATTTTGAATTTAATAAATAGGTTTAATAAATAAAAATTATTTGTTTTTGTTATTCTTCAATTTTATTATTCATAATGGATAACAAATTCACAAACTCAAACAAAATTCTGTTTCCGTTTCTGTTTTATTATTCACCACCGTCAACCAAATTAGAAACAGAAACAGAAACGGAAAATTTTCAGTTTCAGTTTCGGTTTCTGTTTCCGTTGTATGTGAATGCCCGGCTTTAGCATCATCAGTCATCACGAATAAATGCCATTTATTTTGTAGTAGCAAGACAAAACCAAAGTATTGAGCTCTCCTTAATTTAGCAAAAGCAATATACTTCAGGCTGTTTTCAAAAAAATATTGCATTTGACATTTAATATTTTAATAACTAAGCATTATTTATAAAGCAATAAAAACTCGTTAAGTTGATAGAAATTTACTATTTATTTTCATAAAATATATTTCCATAAAGTAAAAAATGATAACTGATGACGGCTTACCACCCCGTCTACCAGTAAATGAAGAGAAGTTGAACTTTAATGACTGGAAAATATGTTATTATAAATCACATATATTAAAAAGTATTTGTACGAATAATGATAAATGTATAAAGGGTGATGAAGGATGTTGTGATTTATGTTTTTATCGGTATTCATTGGAACTCCCAACATTACCAGATATGGTGTTTCATAAAAATTTGTTGATTGTTGAACATGTAAACGGCGCCCGGCTGGAGTTCAATCCAATGGAAGCGTTAAAATGTGTAAGAAATACAAAACTAGATCTAAAAGTAGCATGCGCTGAAGAATGGAGAGAATCAAGGTATGTTATGGTAATTTTCTTTGATAAAATTTCTTTATAGTTATTTATTTTAGATCAGAAGAAAATACGGGAGAAAAAATGAAACCGTTTGATTGGACATTTTCAACAGATTACCAAGGAAGTTTGAATGAAAAGATAAGCATTGAAACAACTGATATGAAAATAAATATGTCAAAACTTATGAAAAGGGAAGAAATACTGTTCTATCATGATCTAACATTGTTTGAAGATGAGCTGCATGATCATGGAATTTCAAAAATATCAGTTAAAATTCGTGTAATGCCATCCGGATTTTTTATTCTCTTACGTTTTTTCCTACGAGTTGATAATGTCATAATAAAGATGAATGATACAAGATTTTACTACGAACAAGGACTGAATTATATCTTAAAAGAATTTACATCGAGAGAAGCTAGAATGGATCAGTTACAACATGTAGATAAAAGTTTTTATACCTTCGTTATTTCTTTAAAAATTATTTTAATTTACTTATAGGTACCACCACCATACTATATAGAACCAAACGATATCGAGAAACATCTTCCTATTATCCTAAAAACATATGAAAAACTTACTTTTGTAGATTAATAAAAATTTCAAAAGAAAATGTTTCAGTATAATGAATTAAATTGTTTATGTATTTAATTCTGTAGTTGAAAAATTTGATATTTTGTCAAAATGGCGCTACGACACGGTAAAAAGAAATTTACCATATAATTAAAATTGACAAACCCAAAGTGAATATAATTAAAAAAATTTGTTTAATCACAATTGTTGTTAGTAAAAAATATATTCTTGTGGTTTAAACTATTATTTTCAATAAAAACTTAATACTATGGATACCGATGTAAGTTATCTTTCATAAGAAATAATTAACTACTAAATGTTAATACTAAATTTAATTATTTTGTGCTAATTAAAATAAAATTATTTTTTGTGACGTTATATTTTGTGTTTGTTTAAAAAATTTAACTATTATTTTATTAATTTAAAATTTAACAAAATTTATTTTATAATATTAATATATAAAAAAAATCGATTATTTACGATGACATGTAATATTTTTATTAGCTTTTACTTCTTTTTATAATATTTGAAAATATTAAAATATAAGGTGTGTCGCGCTAAAATTTTCGCATGACTTTAATTTGTTTATGGAAAACAACTTCCTTGTATATACAATCAAAAACGCTTGATGATTAATTAGATGTTTTTTTGTCTATTTAGATCAAAATAAAAACTAGTTGAATAAAACTTTATTTCTCATTTAAATTCAAAACACGTTAATAACGACAAAATTGAAAATTTATTTTAAAAAATATCGGAAATCATTACCACGATTTGTTTTGAGTTTGTATATTTTTTTTAAATAAACCGTTTTATTATTGGTATACAATTTTTTTTATTTGTTAATAATAAACTGCTATTTAAAAGTGTACGGTGTGGTGTGTGTGGCAGGCGTTTTTTTTGTGGCAAGATTCATATATTGCCAGAAAACGTGTTTCTGACATCAATCGGTAATAACGGAATCGAACTGTTTCTCGCCCTTAAGCCGTGCATTCACATACATCAGAAACCAAAACTGAATTTCATACAAATTTGACAGCAACTGAAACAGAAACCGAATTTAGAAACTGAAACAGAAACTGAAAATTCGTCTGTTTTGTCTGAAACAGAATTACAATTAAAATTTAATTGTTTCTGTTCCAGAAACTGTCACATAATATTAATTATTATTTTAAATTTTGATAATAGAGTTTTGAATTTTGAATAGTTTTCAGTTTCAGTTTCTGTTGTATGTGAATGCCCGGCTTTAGTCACCTTCAGCAGTTCTTTACGCTTTGTATTAAATTCAATCTGTTCGAAAGACGAATCGAGTGTCAAACGGGTGCACTTTTAGAAATGTTTTAAACAGTCCTTCCAATCGCAGGTCAGCGATAGTTTCATTTCACCAGAATATCGGAGATCGTCTTTTTCCTTTACTTTTGGATGGCATTGATGCATCGCCGACAATTGTAAGAGATCTTGCAGTGAAGTACACGATTCGGAATTCAAAATTTCCAAGTTCAACTCTTCCACATTTAAACCTCTTTCTAGGGTGCCTTGCGTAGTTTGAGCAAGGTGGAATCTAACCGCAGTTTAGGTTATGGAAAAAGTGTTCGGTGATCACTGTGGGTGTAACACTACAGACCTTCGCATTTCTATTCAAAGAGCCCTGTTCCCAAACGTGATGCTAGTTTTTTTGCCTCGTCCTACTTTGAAGAATATGTTCACATTACCGCGGTTAAGAAGCACCACATCAAGCCTAGATGAGGTTATAATGACCGTCTTAAGGGACGGGGCATAGATAAAAGCAGATCGTAACCACACCATGAAAAGAAATTTTGCTGTTCAAAACACTACCGTTTTGCAAACCAACTCTTCTCAAGAAGCGACAATTATTCTTGAGGTTCAGCTCGGAGACTTTCGTCAGTTAATGAAAGGTGCGTGCATCCAGAACTCTGAGCGTGGTTTGAGCCCGACCAGGACACGGGCAGCGAAAATGGAACTCCGTTTCCTCCTCTTCATCATTGCAGCTTCGACAGTAATCATGGGAGTAATTACCCAGTCTGCTCGCAGATTCCAGTAATGACACCCACAATCATGCTGATATCTATTCGATTTATTAAAATCATTTGTTCAGACCTGGAGCGGTTCAGTCCAGGCTAGATCTGCCTGGCGATGACACAAGTGGTACACTCTGACCATCTTATATTTGTACGCGTCTCCTCCGCCTCCTTTGGCAGGAGCAGTTTGCTCGAAGCAAGTGGTATTGCTACCTCCGCCATACTTGTTGCCACAATTCAGGAAGTACCTTGCTGAGCAAGTCCGTTGGCCTTAAAGTTCCCCGTTATACCGAAATGCCCTGGCACCCACATAAGGTGTATTGTGAACTGCTCAGCCGTTTCGTTAAGAGATTTCAGACAGTTCCGGACTACTTTCAAAAATCTTTGCAATTTTCCCACTCGATCAAATGTTTCCCAACCCAAGATTTAACATCCCTAGCACATAACGTATTAACTGGATCAAAAACTTGTATTTTGGCTAAAAATGGAACTGATGAAGTTGATACAAAATCCCGCCACACCATATTTATCACTTGTTTGGCAGATTTCAATCGGTGCTCCATATGAGGGCTCATTGATAGTGTGGAGTCAAGATGATACCTAGATATTTATATTTATTCACCACTTCAATAGTCCATTCAGCCACCAATTTTCTATTGCTGCTTCCTACCACTACTGAATCTCATCTTTGATTTGACAGATTAATGATTAAGTTCCACAAGATACAACATTTTTCAAGATGATTTATCAATTATCATGCTTTGCAGGATTTTGGGACATGGCGTTAGAAGAACTATATCGTCTGCGAACCTCAGAACTTTAATTTGAATATTTCTAATAAGTATTCCTCCACACAAAAAGTCGTTCAGAAACAACGCGAACAGGCAAAGTTCTGAGCCCTGTTACCACGCATCACGACCGCAGGTATCTCAGAGCAGTCTGGAAAATGCGTTCCGCAAGAAGTGAAACATAACTTTACGAAGTTTTGAAACCTCATACGACCCCTGCATTTCGTTACAATAGCGCATCCTAGAATCATTCTTCGCATTCTCAACTCATATTTATAAATTTAACGACTGCCCTATATCATTCACAGTCCAATACAGCCCTTGTTTTCTTTGCGTTTTTTAAAAGCTTCTTATACTCCTGGCGAAAAGCTTGGAGTTTCTTCATCCACCATAGAGGATATGACTTCCTCATCGGTCTACTGAGAGTGCAAGATCCAAGAGCTTCGCTTTACTGAGCTTTGCCTTACTGAAAGATTCAGTCGCGTGTCTATCAATTTATCCAACGCAAGTAGATTCAAGTAGATGCTACCAATTTATCCAAGTCACAAATAGATTCAATCAAGCCTAGCAAATGCTTCAAGTACTGCAATACTTGCCAAAGTGGTTGTTTCTGGCCCATTCTACTGCCCAGTTATTGCGATCACCTATGATAATTATAGGTGTCTTTCCAGTTGCATCTCTTGCTAGACAGTCATGAACGGGACCCAATTGAACTGTTGAAGTGAACTTCTGCAATTTTTTTATAGAAAAAATTATGTTGTCTATTGGATTTGAATTCAAACGGCAGGGCACCATTTTCAAATGTTTGGTTTTCCTCTGTCTTCAACAAAATTTCCATTATTCTTTGCTTGTACTGCTCACTTATTAGTACTAAATGGCTTTTTCTCTCTCGTTGTCTGCATCAGAAGATTCTGACATGCTTTTTCGCCGATAAGAGTTCACATAGAACGCACTTTGTCGGTTATTTACAGATTTAAATATGACTTTTTCCTCCAAATTTGAAGCATTGTTCGATTTAGTCGATATAATTTCACAATATCTTGCTATTTGACGTTAGTCCAGACATTTGACGTAACCCGTTGACGTAAATCATTTCTGAAGCCTGCATCTCATCCAGCCAATTTGGATTTGTCCGGTTTCAATGCAATTTTTGGGCCGAACAAAGTAGGAGATAAATGAGCCCGTCTGTGTCACGGTACTCAATCGGGCTTTCTTAGGTCGTAGGCTCATTTCATTTTGATCACTTTTGTCAGTTTGCCTGATCTTGTTCCTCAAGTTCTTTCGTGCTCCCGGTTTGCTTGCATATTTTTAAGGATCTTGACGTGTACATCACCGCCAATTTTTGAAATTATTATACTGGGTCCGTGCGTGATACTTTTCGTGTCTGTTGTTTTGGTTTGAATCTCCAGCTGCCGATTCGATATTTTTCGGTTTTAGTCGATTTTTCTTAAGAAAAGTATGTAAAAGGAAGTTTCTCTATCACCAATTTCTACAGAGTTTGGCATCACACATATATCTTCAGCGCTATTGCTGTTTCTTGTGATTTGCCTTCGCGCGACTTGTTGTCATTGGAAGTTGGATGCTTCTCGATAGCAACATCAACTGGAGAAGTTTAGCAGAACTTACTACCCAGTGGTGGAGGTTCTTTATTCTTGGATTGCTCAATCGCAGCACAATGTAGCTTATCGACTTTCCAATTTTCGAGCTCTTGGATGTTGCCCTCAAGTTGATAGACATTATCGTTTTGTATTACGATGTCCTACATCAGTGTCTGTGGTCCAGTGGATATACATTAACCGTCCCTCAGATCAACAATTACAGACTGTAGGTTCTTGGAAAATTCTTGCTGCATATGATGAATGCAGGATCTACTTGTTTGGACACTTCGCTTGTTGTGTTATCTGGTTCAGTACCCAAGTTCGTCACCATTGTCATTGCCTACTGCACCTACTTTTTCTATGAATATATTTAAATTATTCGTATTTTGGTTTCATGAGTTTGGACGAAATTAGGTTCAATAACAGGCCTTTGTCCATACCTATCGCAAGCTTAAATACAACTGAAGATGACAAGTGCTCAGAGGCTGGTACACTCATCTCGTTTAACCCAACTAGATCCATCCTTTAGTGCGCATCAACTACATATTGGATTCTGAATGCTGATAAGGTAGCATCGGTCTGCAACCCAGGCCGCTAAACCTGTGGCCCACCTACCATTAAACATGAAAACATGAACACTATTAATCCCTAGGGTGTGTAGTGTAGTCACAACCAAAAACGAAGAAGATCCTCATCAGATTCATGATAACTATCCCTAAAATGAACTTATTCATAATACCTATAACTAGCATTTCGTATCGAAAGAACGTGCTTGCTATCTTTATTTCATTCTAAGCATTTACCATCAATATTTGTTCATCCTCCAATTATTGTTTCCATAGCTTCAACAATCAAAATATGTCCTACGAAATAATGTTAAATTTGGAACCTGAATTTGTTAAATTCTACCACCAGTTTCACCATCGATGCTTAAATTTTCAACATTTCCTGGCTTTTTTTAAATTGGTTATCGGTTATATTCTCCTCACTTTTTTATTCACAGTTTGACCATCTGGTTGTCGTTTAATACGAGACGAAAATCTGATACGCTTTCTGTTCCAGCAGTTCTGGAACACCCGTGATGCCGAAGTACGCTCCTTCTTCGGCTACCTGTTCCTTCACAGAATTATTACTCCTCTCTTCATTAACTCTGCTTGTCAACCCAATTTGTCCTACACTTCCGTGCATTACGATCATTTTCTTACGCGGCTTGCTTTGGTGTCCACTTTTAGCCTTGTGTTATAGCCGTACACTTTTAATGTTTCGTCCTGCACCCCTTTTTTTTTCTTCCAACAGATAACATACAGAATCAGATCCTCTGTACCATCTTACGTGAACCTGTAGCAATTTTAAATATAGTTTTTTGCTCCAATTTATGGATTTCGCTTTGAATTTTTCATCCATTTCTTTTAACATTTGTTGAAGTTTCTTTATTGACGACAATTTTTGAATTTACGAGATCTAGTTATTGATTATGTTATTGCTTTGTCGATATATTTTCAAACTGATTCGCTACATGAAGATCATTATTTGTGTAAAATCGAAGTTGCAGTTTGTAAGTTAATTGTTGTTGCCGCGACAATGATTTTATTGTGTCTTCACCTGCCGATGCTACAAAATGTTCATGATTTTGGACCCCTAATTCACCTATGTATCAAATTGTTACGATTTGTCAACTAAAAATTCACAAAATTAAAAAAATTAAATTTCTATTTTTATTTTTTTTTTTTTAATAAAATGTGTTGTGTAGTATGAATTACAATACGTGTCACAATAACACATAAAAACCTTTTAAGACCACGGTCCCACAACAACATACGTTCAAAGGTGTTGATGGACGTAAATCTTTCTTTTTTTGTTTTATATTTTTTGTTAAAGAATGGATAACTAAACAAAAAATCCTATCACTGACAAAATATGACATAGGCCAATATTTTATGATAGAATAGAGAAAATAAAAGTAAATCAAAAAGTAAATAACAAATTTTTACAAAAATTTGCTGAAACAAAACAACAATGTAGTTGCCAATAATCCAGCCGGTTGCCTATTCCTTGATCCTGTGACGCACTGTCTTTTTTGAAGATTAAAGCCCACATATAGTTATATGAAGGCTCGTTTCCTCAAGGAAGCAATAGCGTCTCATCATCAAGGATTATTTCACAGCCAAGATTGAGGATGCTACCGTTGTCTGAATACAGTTCATCCGCCACCACCCCTAAGATGTCACCTTGGCTTGTGATATCTCACTTCTATTGCCAGTGGTATGTGATATCTCACGTTAACTCGTATGTCAATAGCAGGGACTAGAGTACGCGGGGTTGTCACACCCGTAGATCAAAAATAAAAGAAAATTTCAAAACAATAAAAACTGATCTCTCCATGCGGAAGAATTAATTATTACGACGAATTCATTATTAAAATAAAACTAAATAAATTACAAATAAAGAGACTTATAAATGTGGAGTAATTGATACGGAGCGAAATACTTTTTAGATCTGTTGGGACGCTCAGTTTTCTTGACGCGCTGTTTCCATCCCCATTATATGATCGTTCTAGGGTAAGACATTGAAAATTGCGACACCAAATAAACGATTGCTTTCACATTCGTCTATTTGTTGGCGACACATACTAATTTAAATATCGTTGGGGATTTCAGTCGTAGAACCTGAAACAATCAATAGCTATATTTGGGTGGAGTTAAAATTGACCAAATTTTTATCACCCTAATTGGCCACTTTCTGTTTCGGGCGGGATTTATTCGTTCGCGCATTTACACATAAAGATAGGGAGATGAAGGACCTGTGCAGTGTACTATCATCTTGAAACTATTTATCAGTCTGCTGGTGATTTTTAATTGTTCGTTGATACAAAACCTATTACCTAATGTTTTTTTAAATTTAGATAGCACAAAAGAATGTTGCCTTACAAAAAAGCAAATAAAATAATTTTTGAAATTTTCGCACGCACTTCAGGGAATAGACCACCAAAGATATATCCAAAAAACAAAAATTACAATATGCTTTTCAAAATTTTCGAATTTTAGAAGTTTACTGTAATTTTTAAAATGGCGGCTTCAAATTTATTCACTTTTGTATTTAGCTCAATTCCTTTATTGTTATTTGAATTTCATGGAAATCCAAATCTCGCCATTCAACCACACCCGTTTTTAACCGATAGGTTCTTGTTTAACACTCGAGAATCAATATAATAATATATTTAAACTACTGTAATACGTTTTAGGCCATGCCAACTGTTTTACCATATGCTGGATTTAATCCTTCTGAAGATGCTGTCGCTTTACGTGCTGCCATGAAAGGATTTGGAACAAATGAGGATGAAATCATAAGTATTTTAGCAAACCGAACAAACGCCCAGCGTCAATTAATCAGAAAAGCATTTTCGGATGCATTTGAAAGAGTAAATGCAATTATTTTAATCGGTTACGAGTTGAAATTTTTATAAAATAAATAATTTTAGGATCTAATCGAGGATTTAACCAGTGAACTTGGTGGGAAATTTGAAGATGTTATTGTTGGGTTAATGATGCCTACAGTCGAATACTTGTGCAAACAATTGCATAACGCTATGGATGGAATGGGAACGGAAGAAGGAACATTAGTAGAAATAATCTGTACAAAAAGTAATGAAGACGTAAAACAAATAACTGCTACATATGAAGCAAGTAAGTAATGTTTTGAAAAACATAAGTTGGATAGTAAAGAAATCAATTTTAAATTTATAGTGTTTGATCGTCCTTTGGCTGAACATATGTGCAGTGAAACTTCTGGTCATTTTCGACGACTTTTAACTTTAATTGTTTGTGGAGCTCGTGATCCTGTTGGTTCTGTTGATCCAGAAAAAGCTAAAGCCGAAGCCGAAGAGTTATATAACGCTGGTGAAGGTAAACTTGGAACAGACGAAGAAGTGTTTAATCGAATACTAGCGCATGATAGTTTCGCTCAACTACGATTGGTGTTCGAGGAATACAAAAACCTAACTGGAATGACAATCGAGCAAGCTTTAAAACACGAGCTTGATGGATCGTTATTTGAAGCGATGAATGCTATTGTTGAATGTGTTCAATCTCCCGGAGCATTTTTTGCTAATCGCTTACATCACGCAATGGATGGAACGGGAACAGATGATGTCACCTTAATACGTATTATTGTCTCGCGATCAGAAATTGATCTTGAAAATATTAAAAATGAATTTGAGAGAATTTATAACAGAACTCTTCTGAGTGCACTGCAGGTAAAGTTTTATTGTTATATTTTAATGAATATTTAACAAATTTATATGCGTGTTATTTTATTTTATATCAAATCAATCTTTCAACAATTTATTCAAACATCTATTATTTAGCAGGCATGAGGTTTTAGAATTTTTTATTTAATCAAAATTTCGGAGGAAAAAGCATGCGTGTTAAAATTTTTCATTTTCATTTACAATTTGGCGTCTCATTCATAACACGTTAAACTAGAAAAATCAATAAGGACAATTTTTTATTCACAATATTGAACAAAGTATTTTCCAAAACTTTTTTTTCAAACTTATGGGGCTTTTCTAACATTTATTTTATGATCATTGATTAACGCGAGTAGTATGCATCAAATTTTAATATAAGGGACAATTCAACTCACTAAATAAAGTTTCGATAAGGTCCAATAAAAACGCTTTACTTACTATTTTTTAACAAATCAAAATGAATTATATCGATTATTTTTCTCTGGTGGGAAGGAACAGCGAATTATAGTGAATATTTTCGGCCTACTTAATCTATTAATTTAAAACAAGAGATAATGAGATAATTTTTTTTCTTAATGAGATAATTTTTTTATAATTATAAATATAATTATTAGTCTCTAAATAAAATTTTTTCTACAAATTATTCAATAATACAAAATTATGTAAAAATGCAATTTGCAAATAATAAAAATGTCCGTTTTCATGCATAAATGATTGCATGTTTATGTTTATTTGTCAAAAATAAATTACAAATTTATAATATTTATGCGCCTACTAAGATGAAATAATATTTAATTTTGTTAGAAAAAAAAATGACAACAAAGGAGTATGTTGTATGAAATAATGTTACTATTTCTGTTCGTTAAATTGTCCGCTAAATACAACTCGTCACCAAATTATTAGTCGATTATTTTTCAACATTACCCCTCATGCCATTTGAGGTTAAAAATTTCCTCAACTGACATTAGTAATAATGATTATGAAAAATAATCGACTATTATTTGATGACTCGTGATATTATATATGAACATTTAACTATTATTCCAAAATATAATCCAGCTCGAATATTTTTTAAAAAGATTCCACATTACAGTTTTCAAACATTTCCAAAAATTTAGCTACTACATGCTACTTTAAGAATTTTTTTAAAACATTTCATCAAACTATAAAAGTGGTTGATACGATAATCTAATTCAATCTTTGTATATTTATAGGGAGAAACGAGTGGAGATTACTGCAAAGTTCTTTGCGCATTAATCGGCGGTGCGTAATCAGTTATCAGTATCGAAATATTTTAAATAACAATAGTAGCACAAGTAAAGCTGATCTATATTTTAATTAGAAAATATAACGTTATTCAATTTGATATTATTTTACGTGATTCCAAATATCAGCTTGTTTGATTTTGGTGCCTTTTGTTTATAATTTATGCGACAAATAAATAAAATTTATATATTCATTTTAAAAGAAACATATTTTAGCTTAATATAAATAAATTATATGTAAAAGTTTTAAATTTGAAGTTTATTGATTAAATATATTTAGTATCTAATTTCGATCGTGGGTTGAACTTGATACCTTAAAATGCCCCAGGAGGTACTTTGGTTACTTAATCCGGCCTTGAAAAACTCAAACTTACAACCTAAGTTAAGGCAAATACAGAGGTTATATAAAATAAGTTAGTATACTTATTATTTAGAAATATAGAAAGCAATATCTATATAATAATTTATAATATAATTTAAAATTATTTAAAAAAAAAAAACCGCCGCTGTAGATATATATCACAATGCCACTTAGAAATTATTTACACCTTTAAGGAATGAACCAAAAGCAGATTGTATTTCTAAAAAGATACCGCAAAAAATAATCACAAATTCACGATAAGAAATAGTTGCCGGGCAATTTTTAATATTTTCGATCAATCAGGTAAATCAACAGCCATTAGTTGCAATACCGGCAATATTGCCAAACTATATACAAATATATTGCCGGGCAATTTGGGCCCGGCCACACATTGCCGTAAAAAGTTGCTCGTTTACAAGCAGCTTAATAAATATATGTTAATTTATGTAGTTTTTTGTTTTCTTATACTTCGCGTCAGGGTTTGACTCCAATTGTAGTTTTTTTACGCCTTTTTGACCGCGAGAAGCCAAAATTCCTTTTTGACTGAAATCCTTTTTTTTTGTTTGAAGAAAATAATTTTTCGCCAATAATAGAGTATTCCCCTATAATTATTAGAAATTCCGAGAAACGATTTCTAGTAGAATATATTATAATAAACAAATTTTATGAACACTCTTGAAGTCGAAAAAACCCCAATTTTTTTTTTAAACTCCATTTATTTTTTCTCAAATGGCAACACTGATAAGCGTTAACATTTTTTATGCAGTTTATCTAGTCGGCTAGTCCTGATGAAAATGTCATTTTATCATTAGTTTTAAATAAAGTTAAAAATTTTCTTATTTTTTTGGTTCGAAACTAAACCAATCGACATTTGTGTGTGGTTAGCAATCGACATTTGTGTGGATAATTTCATAAATTGTACATCATGTATTGTTAGATTCAATCCAGTTGTTATTCAAGCGATAGATGTTTTTCCACCGGAGTAATGTTATATCACAACTAATTCGTCAAATTAATAAGAAGGTTGTTTTTGATAAAAATAGGAGTCGTATTTATGATGGAAAAATTTAGTGGCCTCAGCATTCAGCAACATTCCGTAATGATGTATACAAGTTAGACATGCAAATCAAAATCAAAACATCTGCTGATTGAACGCTAACCATGACCACGTGCAACATCATCTTGAGCACGACAAACCGAACATTCTATTCCTTACAGAAACACAAGTTTCTGAAAATGTTCTCTTTATAGAATCGCTTAATTCCAGAAATAGGCTTGAATCAGCTTTCAAACTCCATCAGGGCGTATGCGCATTCATTCATACACGCTTTCTAAATTTTGAACTCCACGGTGACGGCTTCAATACAATGGTTTTAAAGATTTGTCTTCCAGAAATTACTAATTTTACAATAGCTTTATACCGGTCCCCCAACAAACGTAACCCAATCTTTTTTAATTTACTGACAAAAATTGTGAACGAGATTAGAGCAAAGTCCCCTAATTGTGAAGTTATCGCTACCGGTGACTTCAATGTCCACAACAAATCATGGTTGGAATTCTCCAAATCGACCGACGATGTTGACAATAGTGGAAAACTGGCAGAAATTTTTTCCGCGTCTCAGGGCCTATTCCAAATTGTTAAAAGCCCAACTTTCACTCCCCGTACTGGCGGTGATAATAGCTTTCTTTTAGATCTCTATCTTACCACAATGCCAGATATTACGAGTGTCGATGTCGCGAAAGGTAGTATTGAAAATTCTGATCATTATTTAATTTCATCAGTTATCAAAACTGATTTACTTAAAACTACGGCTTCCAAACCCCGTAAAATATTTCACTACTCAAAAATGGATAAGAGTGGTCTTGAAAATTTTTTCCATGGTTTCCCTTTCGACCGTCATTGTTTTTACACCGATAATGTAAATGTTTCTGCTCAAAACTTTACAGAAACCATTCAATTTGCTATCAATAAATTTGTCCCATTCTCCATAGTAAAACCCAAACAAAAATACTTGTATTCAAAAGCTGCCAAAACGGCACTTAGAAACAAACAAACTTGATATTTGGATTCATAACAAAAGGGGTTAAACATCAACAAAGCCGCAGGAATGGACAATATTCAACCCATTATTTTAAAAAGCTTTTCCAAAAAACTGGCACCAACTTGAATAAAATATTCTAACATCTCTACAAATCTGGTATATTTCCCTCGTGCTGGAATTTGGCAAATGTCCAGCCCGTCCCGCAAAAGGGGCCAACAGCTTTACTATCGGTCCTATCCAAAGTCTACGAGCATTATATTAATACCCACATTTCAAAATTTCTGGAGGCAAATCATTTAATAGCCGAAGCCAATACGGTTTTCGAAATAACTACCGGTCTATTAAACTATGTAGCGCATTGTTGGAACAGCATACTTGATAAAGGTGGTGAAACATACGTTATCGCTTTAGACAACTCCAAGGCATTCGATCGAGTCTGGCATGCCAACTTAATCAACAAGCTCGTTGCGTATGGTTTTCATCCCAATGTTGTGAAGCTGATTCAAAATTTTCTGTCTAACCGATACATTTCGGTCTCCTTAGACGGATTTTCTTCTGAGTCTGAACTAATTAACTGGTGTACCTCAAGGCTCAGTATTGTCCCCAACCCTAATTTTGATTTATATCAACGAATTGTTGAAAATCACCAGCAACCCAATAAATAGTTTTGCAGATGATAATACTCTGCACAAGTCGTTCGAGCCCCTTCCTGTAAAAGATAAAATGCACGAACCAATTAATTCTGCCCCGACAGATGCTGCCATAAACGTGAATAAAGATCTAAAACAAGTCGCCGATTGGGGTGACCAAAACATGGTCAATTTCAACTCTACCAAAACACAGCTGTTGATTGTTTCCTCCAGATCAAAGACCGAGTTCCCCAAAGATATTTTATTCAGTATGTGTGATAAACCAAAGGATGAATGTAAAAACATTCGTTTATTGGGTGTCACAGTTTCAAATGACTTACTCTGAAACGATCATGTAATGGCGATGGCAAAAAGCGCGTCTAAAAAACTCGGCCTCCTAAATAGATGCAAAAAAATTCTCACTCCATACCAATTGTTCCATGTTTATAAGTCCTATATTCGTCCCTGTATGGAGTACTGTTGTCAAGTTTGGGGTGCTGCCTCTGTTTCCATCTTGGCCCTCTTGGACTCTGTTCAAAAGCGGGCTATACGGATTGTGGGTGATCGAGCTTTGACATCAAAACTTGATTCCCTACAACATTGTCGCACTGTTGCTGACCTCGTTGTTTTTTACAAATATCGTCATCAACAGTGCTCAGATGAAATCACCGGCATCATGCCTCATTCATACCCCGTTCCACTCGGCAATCGGCTACCGCAACCAGTCAAACGGTCGAGATCCCACGCTGTCATACTGGCAGATCGCAGAAAGACTTCTTTGTCCGAACTGCATACAAATGGAATAGTTTGCCGGAATCCATAGTCTCAGGTGACCAATCCGCAGAGGTTTAAAAAAAGCGTGCATCAATACCTTGACACATATTCTAAACCCTATAACACAACACTTTTTATTTAAAAAAAAGTCAACAGGGGTTCAGAGAAATCGTATTATGTGAAGAATGACAAGCAACTATAGCATCAAAGTTTTGGCCACATGACTAGTGATTAAATAAATAAGCTTTAGTTGTCAACAGAAACGGTCAATTTTGATAATTGCAAGTTTGATAAATGTGAACTGCGGATTGGATCCGAGAAAAAAGGCCAGATTGTCTTTTCCTGAAAGTGGTACACGAGCAAATGATTTCTCAGAAAAAGTGCATACAGATCTATATGTGGTGCAATAGAAAAGTGTCTCTTGGAGGAGCAGAATACCGTAAGGTATTGTTCGGCTAAGTCGCCGTTAGAGAAGAGATTCCCAAAATTTGGATTGGTCGAAGAGGTGAAATATTACCTGGCATTATTATTTTTCGATTTTTTTTTTATTTTTGTAAATATCAAATATGTTATTAAGACATATTTAGTGTATAAAAGGTCCAAGACAACATATTCATATATTTTTTGAAACGACAAAGTGAAGTGCCAAAATAAATTGAATCGTAAAATATAAATTATACGAAGTGATAACGCACTGAATTTAATAATGCAGAAATGAGAATGATTTTATCTGACGCTGGTATTAAGTTTCAATTCACTCCAACTCCGTACACACCAGAGCAAAATAGTTGCTGAGAAAAAATGAAGAGGACGCTTAATAATTAATAAGAAAGCTTTATGCAAAAGCAAGCTGATAGATGCATGTTAGTTGGATACAGACAAGAGTCAAAAGCATATCGACAGTATCAAATCGATCGTCAATATATCATTATTCGAACAGATGTCGTATTCTTGGAGAATGAATTTGTAGGCATGGTAAATATTGATAATTATGCTAATGTTTTTGATATTTTCTCAGATAGTAATCATAGTGGTTCATCGAAAATAGTCAATGAAATAGTTGATTCACAATTGATACCGCACTGCACAGGTTAAAGAAACTAACATGTCAGACTTAACAGTTTTATCATCGACTGCATCGTGTACGTCACATGAGAGAATTGAGAATTGATACATTAAAGGCCTTTGACCCCTGAATCCTGGGCAGCAGGAATTCAGTATAAAAATGATGGGCATGCTGAATTTAAAGGATATTGTGATTCAGTTTGGGCAAGTGATGTATATCAGCGAAGATCGACAACTGGTTATGTATTCAAACTTTTAAATGGTTCAATACCGAGGAATACAAAATGGCAATGTGCTGTGTTTCAATACGACTACGGAAACCGAATATATGGCATTATAAGCTGCAGCTGCGCAGAAAGGACTCTGGCTCAACAAATTGCAAAAGCATTTCTTTTCTAATACAACGTATGAAATCAGAATAAACTGTGACAACAAGAGTTCAATATGTCTTTGTAAAACGAATCTTTATCATGCAAGAACTAAGCATATTTATGTTAAATCTCATTCTTTAAAATATTTATTTAGTGATGAACAAGAGGTTGAAGACCCAATATGTACCAACAAACAACATGATTGTAGATCTTTTAACCCAGCCATTACTGGAGATATATAAGCTGTTCAGATGCCATGAGAATTCAACTTTAAAAATTGCTAATTTGGAGGGGATGTTGAAGTGTATAGCTTCCCCAAGCAACAAAAAATAACCGAGGTTATAAAATAACTTTTAGTTTTTATTATAAATCGGTTGACAATAAGTTATTTTGATACATGTTTTAATATGATAACATTTGAACCAAAATATAATAACCAAATTATTATGTGCCACTTTAAAACGTTGGAGATATGTTAATCATGCGTTTCGAAATAACGTTGAATTTCAGTTATAAAATCTTGTTAATATTGCGATTAAATAAAACCTATTAATTAGATCGTATTTATAAAAACGAAGTAAAGCATAATTTTAAGTTTTCGTTATGTTACTTTATAACATCATATAAACCATCATTGTAAAACGTTGAATTTACCTGATAATAACCGTAGTTGATAAATATCCTATTTTAATATAAAAAAATTAAACAAAGAAAATACGCCACAGAAAATAAAAAACATTGTCATTGTTGTTTTGTATTTTGAATAAATATGTGAAATCAGTGTTTGTGTTAAATCAAATTTAATTAATAATTAAATTAACCAGAAGGTTTAATTAATTGTGAAATAGTGCTAAATTTAATATATTCTTATATATGTACGTAAAATTAAAAAAAAATCAAAATAGTTATTATTTCTCAGTGAATATTGGTGATAAAAAATATTGATTTGAGACGAGTAAAATTTTCTATAATGGAAGACTAGACTTATAGGTATTATTGAATTATCAGGTATTTATTTATTCAATTATCAGGTATTTACAGATTAAATGAGGTTTTTGCACAAAACTTGCAATTATAGAAAAGATGAATTAACCCTAAACGGAAGTTTCTTGAAAAGTTTATGTTTTTTTGTCCCACGTTTGGGTATCACATTTATTTTTGAACGAGTGTAAATTGTAATTGAGAAAATTGTTTAATCCTAGCATTTTTCGACTTCTGTAAATTAATATCAAATAGAATTAAATAAATTGGTTGCTCCAAAATTTAGGAAAAAAATAACAAAAACTGCTGCGATAAAATTTATCAAAAAATATTTCTCTAATTTAATTTATGTAAGAATGAGCCGATTATTTTGAAAGTTGCGCAAGTCCATTTATGTTTGATTCGTAATATTGGAAGAATTGCGTTGGATTACATTTAAAAATATGGGTAACCGATAGGCGATAGCATAGTAGAATAATGTGTTTGGGGTTCTAAGGGTGTCAAACTAATCACCCCTGTTATCATATGTAACATTATTTAAAAAATAATATGTGTTTGATGCCTATTAATGGACTTGCGCCACTTTCAAAATCAATGAAATGACATTTTCAATTCTTAAGAAATTTACTTCTACTTTTATTTATTCATTGTTAAATGCTTTTAATATTAAGTTTATTAATATTAATATTGTTTTATTAATTATTCTACACTCTTCTGAAGTTTTATTATGCGGGAGGGATGGAAAATAACTATGGTGCGCAGGTGATACCCTGGCAAAAATTCTTGTAGGAATTTTTGTTAGGATCTTACATGAACTTTAAAAGATCCTATGTGAATCTTGTATGATCTTGTATGATCTTGTAAACTTCTTGTCCCAATTCTCTATAAGAAATAATCATGATCATGTAAGTTCCTGCCCTGGCAAAAATTCTTATAGGAATTTTTGTTAGGATCTTACATAAACTACAAAAGATCCTATGTAAATCTTGTATGATCTTGTAAACATCTTGTCCCAATTCTCTACAAGAAATGATCATGATCATGTAAGTTCCAATATAATTTTCCTACAAGAGTTTTTGCCAGGGTATATAGTATTCATTATATTATTGTGTTATAGGTTTGTGAGTTGCCTGGTGGTTTTGTATAGTGATGCCAACTTTATATTATTAAAGGCTTTCGGTCTTCCTAGTTAAAGTAAATTCAATGCTTTGAATGGTGTATCTTCATTCGTTTTTGCTCTGTAGAATATTTGTATATGGATCGCTTCCCAAAAATCGTATCCAACATATTTTAAACCAATGTACGCTTTCACTGTCAGCATTTTTTAGCCTTTTAAAAGTATCGTTATCTAGAGTTGGAATGAACTGCTCACGTTTTATTTTATATAGAATGACCTTATTCTCTCGGCACTTTTTTTATGAGGAGCAAGCAAAAAATAGTTTTTTATTCCTTTTTGACAACTTCAAAATCTCTGCCATCTCTTTCAGGTAGAAGTAAAAGAACTGTTGCCAATTTCCGGTACATCGTGAAAAACGAATTGTTAAAAAATTATAGCGAATTTTTCATAACTAGTATTCCGTGTCGCGGGAAGTAACAAATTCATATCAGAAAATTTTTATTGATTTGATTGGACAATTTTCTGAACTCCGGTATCATTCATACAAAAACTATACCCATTCGCATTGGCATAATTTTCGTATGAATAATAACTTTTGTCTATGTCGGGTATAGATTTTGATCACATACGTCACGTCGGACGTATCTTAAAGGTGAATATTTTCCAACTTGCTTAAATTTATAATATTACAAGTAAAGGACAAATTAAACAATCCGAATTTAAGAAAACTAGATTGTTTTTCAACTGCTACTTTAATTATTATAGATGAAGCTGTGATCTCAAAAAATTGATAGGTGTCTTAAGGTGTATTTTGAATGATAGAAAAATTAGTAATTGTATAATGAAAAATATAGAAAAGTGTCACATACTCCTAATTATATTTATTGATACTCCTAATTACAGTTTACACCGAGAAGTGGTACAACTGGTCAACATCGTTGTGGTGGAGCGGATGAAAAATGTATTCCATGATTCTGGAAATGTGATGGTGAACGTGATTGCAAAGATGGATCTGATGAGCCGGCTACATGTCCTGCTCGTCATTGATGAGCATGCACATTCCACTGTGGTAATACAAATTGTACACCATCAGCCACCATTTGTGACGGAACATACAACTGTGGGGATAAAACCGATGGACAAACCTGTAATTAAACCTTTTCCAGATTCTGATTTCAAATTCAAATCTAGCGGAAGCTGCATACTTAATAGCAGGAGATGTGATGACGATGCTGTAATGACGACTAGTGATGAAGATCCTGCTGTGTATCGTAAGTATCCAATGAAACACAATCTTTTTAATTTAGGTCGATAATCATATTCTTGGTTTTAGATAAAGGTGTGTGTGATCCAGAAACTGAATTCAGTTGTTGAAATGGAAGATCTATTCCAAAATTATGGATGTATGATAATAATTGTGGTAATGATTCAGATGATCCAGCTTACATAAGTCGCCAAAGAAACTGTACAACTGGATGGCAACATTATCCAGGTCAAACAAACTATTGTTGCATTCCCTAATGGTTGTCGACGAAAGGTGCAAATCCGTCGCTCGATTTTTTGGTTCTGTGATGGTAAAGACGATTGCTATGATAATAGTGACGAGCTTCCAGAAAGTTTTCCTAAATGTAGTGCAGAAACAGATTTTAAATCTGGAAATCGTTGTATTCGAAAGTAAGCCAATTTATCAGATCTTTTATAATTTTTTATTTATTTTTTACCTCTAATTTTCCTTCCCATCAGACAATGAACTTGTGATCTTGCCAATGATTGCGGAGATAGATCTGACGAACGTAAATTAATTTACAAAGAAAAATATCGTGAATGTTCGGAATTAGAATTCCGTTATGGAAAAGGAAAATATGGATATTAAAATAGGATATAAACAAGATTTAAATATGAAAGGAAATTCTAAACATGACATCTGTGTCTATTGATTGGATTGCTGATAACTTATATTGAACAGAAACAGATCGAACAGCAGCAAAACCAAGAGGTAGTGTCATGGTTACAAAGACAGATGAACACTATCCTTGAGCTGTAGTTGACAATGGAATAGAATTACAAAGATCTATTGCAGTTGATCCACAACTAGGTCGAATAAAATTAACGATAACAAATAATAACTATTAACCCTGGGTTCCAATTAGCTGCTAAATTGTACGAAACTGCTAAATCAAAATTTAATTTTACAAAATTACCGAATTTTAATTTAAAGGGATGTAATCAAGTAGTCAAATATTGTTTTACGTATATATTTCTTCACAATTATTTGGAAACAAAATGTTGATTTGCTAGATTTTATTCAAATAAAATTGTTGACTTAATTAATTTAGATTTAGCACGTTTAGTACAATTTAGCATCAATTGGAACACAATCTAAATATAACAATTAAAATAATTGCAAACCAACATTTTATACGGCTATTTAAAAATATTAAACATCCATCATTAGCTCAATTCCTACCGGATGATATTTGAAATAAAATTAACGATAAAACAATTAGTTCGTTCGATTTGACTGAAGCTGAGTTTTAACATGCGAACTGCGGACTGTAGATGGTGTTATTAACCA
>OY856187.1:360097568-360262568 GCA_963693315.1 Diogma glabrata | reverse complement strand
CGTTGATAGATGTTAGAGAAGACGAGAAAGTTTATAGACTAGCCCTATGGACTTTGAATTGAAGATCAGACTCCACACACTATGGGATTCGTTTTTGTTGATATGTAAATTGTTTTTATTTTTTGATCTACGAGTATGACAACCTCGCGTACTCTAGTTCCTGTTATTAACACATGATTTAACATGAGATATCATTATAGTCAAGATAATATATTTTAGAGGTTCTAGTGGCAGCCTTCTATTCAGTCAACGGTAGCATTCTCAATCTTAGTTATAAAATATTTCTTGATGATTGCACGCTGTTGCTTACTCAAAGAAACGAGCCTTGAAATAGCTCTATATGTGGGTTTTAATCAATGATGCGGCCAGGTGTTCACATCATTAAGGAATATGCCACTAGCTGGACTATTTGCAACCCAATTTTATATTTGATCCTATGTAAACTAAAACAAAAATGACTACCTATTTTAAGCTGGCAGTATGTGTGGGTGCATATGGACCAAAGTTTGTAAAACGCTTTTTCAAGAACGGATAACCAGATTTCAACGAAAATTGTCACAATCGATGTATCTTGGCATGACTTAAAGCCCAGTTACTTTCTACCGAAAACGGCTCATTTGTGTTTTAGTAGTTGCCAAAACCCTGAAAATCATCTTTTGCAAATATCATGAGAATAAATAATGTTGAGGTCGTTGACCTAACAATTTTTTGTCATCAGTTATTTATAATAAAATTTAATTAAACAACTTTTATCTTGAAAAGTGGAGTTTTTTTTGGGAAATTTCAACCATACCTTTGAATTGAAAAAATTCCAATTACTTCCTTACTTAATTGATTTCAAAAATCCCCAATAATTGGTATCTTATTTTTTGAGTTTTTAATCATCCGCATCTGTGGTTATACTTTTTATTTTTTAAATTGAAAAAACGGGGATAAAACGATGGATAAATCTTCTGAACAACTGGTTATTTGAAAAGTGGAGTTTTTTTTGGGAAATTTCCAACCATACCTTTGAATTGAAAAAATTCCAATTACTTCCTTACTTAATTGATTTCAAAAATCCCCAATAATTGGTATCTTATTTTTTGAGTTTTTAATCATCCGCATCTGTGGTTATACTTTTTATTTTTTAAATTGAAAAAATGGGGGTAAAACGATGGATAAATCTTCTGAACAACTGGTTATAGACCAGGGTCGATAATTTTTGAAAACAAAAAAAATAATAGTAGGATAAAACCCATTAGAAAAGGAGGAGAATATTATACAAATGAAAGGAAAAATAATTTAAGGGCGATCTGAGGTTAGGAAGGGGAAGGGGTGAGTTTTTAAGGGTAAAAAACGGTTTATCTCGATTTCCGGCAAAACTAAAAGTCCTATGGAAAAAATTTATATGGCAAAGTTGTAGGTAATAAAAAGATCTAAAGCTTTTGTATCGACACTTTTTTCACATAACCTCAAAATTTATGTGAAAAATTCAAAAAACCAAGTTTTTGGTTTTTTATTTTTATCTCTTACAAAAAAATTTTTTTTTTCACGAAATTTGGTGAAAACTTACCTTTTTATGTCCCAAATACGCTGTAATTTTTTTGATTTGAAATTTTTATTTGGTCACCTTATTTTGAATTAATATCGAAAAAGCACCCTAATTTTCAATCGAAAATTCACCCGTCAAAATATCAGCTTTTTTCAAAAAGTTGGTATGCTTTCTGTTCGTTGAAATCTCTACTTTCCGATGGTGAAAAAAAAAAAAATATATTACTATAGTAAATCTTCTCAGAAAATGCAAAAAATGAATTGAATTTTCGATTGAAAATTAGGGTGCTTTTTCGATATTAATTCAAAATAAGGTGAAAAAATAAATATTTCAAATCAAATAAATTACAGCGTATTTGGGACATAAAAAGGTAAGTTTTCACCAAATTTTGTGAAAAAAAAAATTTTTTTTGTAAAAGATAAAAATGAAAAACCAAAAACTATGGTTTTTTGAATCGAAAATTCAATTCGTTTTTTGCATTTTCTGAGAAGATTTACTATAGTAATATATTTATTTTTTCACCATCGGAAAGTAGAGATTTCAACGAACAGAAAGCATACCAACTTTTTGAAAAAAGCTGATATTTTGACGGGTGAATTTTCGATTGAAAATTAGGGTGCTTTTTCGATATTAATTCAAAATAAGGTGAACAAATAAAAATTTCCAATCAAATAAATTACAGCGTATTTGGGACATAAAAAGGTAAGTTTTCACCAAATTTCGTGAAAAAAAAAAAAAATTGTAAAAGATAAAAATAAAAAACCAAAAACTTGGTTTTTTGAATTTTTCACATAAATTTTGAGGTTATGTGAAAAAAGTGTCGATACAAAAGTTTTAGATCTTTTTATTACCTACAACTTTGCCATATAAATTTTTTCCATAGGACTTTTAGTTTTGCCGGAAATCGAGATAAACCGTTTTTTACCCTTAAAAACTCACCCCTTCCCCTTCCCGACCTCAGATCGCCCGTAAATTATTTTTCCTTTCTTTTTTATAATATTCTCCTTCTTTTCTAATGGGTTTCATCCTACTATTATTTTTTTTTACTTTTTATTATTTTTAAAGGCTTCTACCCTGGTCTATTATTTGAAACTTCAAAAATAATTTGTTCGTGAGATTAAATTGGGTGAAAATTGGTGTTGAACCAACAGACATGGAAGTGGTTTCAAATGCAAATTTAATTTAATCTATATTATTTGAAACAAATATTTCTATTCTCATGATATATGAGTTTTTAATGTAATCATATAATATCATGTGAAAGAAACTGAAATATTTTTGTTATCATGTGTAGATAAAAAAATATTATTTTATTTTGTTATGATTTTGATATATGAGTTTTCAATACTAATATATCGTGTGAAAGAAAACTAAATAAGTTTTAAGATTTTATTTGTGAAAATAGATTATAAATATATTCTCTCGATCGTTCGCTTGGACAACAAGCACAAATTATATAAATAAATAAAAATTAATCAAATATATAATTTAGCCTTTATTATCAATAAAGGTGTAAGAAGGAAGTAAACATTGGTCCTTCGAGAAGAAAAACAACCAGCTCGTGGAAAAACAGTTTTGCTGAAAAACAACCTGCATTGAGACTTCAAGACTCATCCGACTGTCAATCAAGAAGTTCATTAAGTTCAACCAACAAAAACTCAAAATAAAAGGTTTTGCAAGAGAAATTTTATCGGCTGAAACAACATTGAAGTTCAATGTAAAATGTATGATGATGCAAATTACGGATCTTAATGAAAAAACTTGCATGGAGGCTTCTGAACAAGATAAGTTAAATTCACCGCATTTCATTGAAAACCAATACGAAGAAATAAATAGCGAATACGATAGTATAATGTTCGTACTAGCTACAGAAATTCAACAAAGCGAAAATTGTAACGCCAAACCATTTGAAATTCTACTACCAGCAGTTGAGATCCCACACTTTAATGGTGACTACACTAAATGGATAGGCTGTGCAGACACTTTCAAAAAATTAATTCAAGATAACAACCAGCTTACCAACACGCACAAAATGAATTACCTAAAAACAAGTATAGGAGGCTCAGCAAGCAAACTTATTAATCATTTCGGGTCATCTGGAGAAAACTACATTGCAGCTTGGACTATTTTAGAAGCTAGATACAAAAACAAGATTTCTAATCTCAAATCTTTTAACAAATCTAGTAAACCAACAAGCTACCAACACTGAGTCTGCTGCCGCAATAAAAAGCATTCATGATACAACAACCAAATGCCTATATGCAATTAAAAATACTGGCATAGACATTGATTCGTGGAGTTCATTTTTAATTTTCTTGTTATTAAAAAAATTAGACAACGAAACAAGGTGGCTATATGAAACCTCATTAGAAAATCCCAGAGAGTTCCAATCAACTAATCAATTTTTGGAATGTCTAGAAAGAAGATTTCAATCGTTGGAATCAATTGACATTAATAAATACATAACAACTCAACCACCCAGATTTCAACCACTAGAACG
This sequence comes from Diogma glabrata, assembly GCA_963693315.1. NCBI lineage: Eukaryota > Metazoa > Arthropoda > Insecta > Diptera > Cylindrotomidae > Diogma > Diogma glabrata. Next base: position 360,258,534 of record OY856187.1, on the reverse strand, counting down.
AGCCTTTGTTACAACAACAAAACATGGTCCTGAAGCAATCATCTGTGTATGCTCTCAAAAGAACTACAAAACAGAACTATGTGTTCGTTTCAAAGACATCAAAGCCAACTTTAAATTTGAGCCACACCGACAAAAATCAGTTAGTTATGCTTCATAATTTATGCAGAATTTGTCTCACACAAGATCATCAAACAAGAGACTGTGATAACAACAGAAAATGTTCTACCTCTAGTGGAACACATCATAGCCTACTGCATTTAAAACCAAAAACTTACACAAAACATAATATCAATTCAACTTCTATGCAGAATTATTCGCCAGTGCTTTTCGCAACAGCTTTAATTAAAGTTCAAAACTTACTTGGTGGTTTTGAACTCCTCCGAGCACTCATCGATCCTGGTTCGCAAGCCACATTTATGCGATCACTCAAACTAGGTTAAATGAAGACCATTTATTGAGTTTGATCAGAAATCAAACCTCATTAATCGATGCGACGATAAACATTGTCAAACATGAGCACGACACAAATACAATGCATTTCAACATCTTACAACATAACATTGAAATCTTAGCCAATACAAGTAATATAATTTATAATGCCAATCTTCGCAACGCTAAGCTTCAATCTATTTTGAATTTTGCTGGCTATGAAGGAGTTACAAGATTCTCAAAATTAAATAGTCGATGTTCTGTTACATTCACAATAGGGATTGCAATCCCGGGATACCGACCCATTTTTATGATCTTGCAGTCCCGGGATTAATGAAAGAAAATCCCGGGATTACGGGATTGTTATATTTGCCGGGATTAATCAATGAAACACAGAATCATTTTATCCTGTTTTGTTGATTTGTAATTTTTTTATTTTTGGTCATATGCAATGAGATCATATACCACTGGCAATAGCAATGAGAAAATACTTAAGGTTTATATCTTAAGGAAGCTAGCGGATAAACTCTATTCCGTCAACGCTAGCACCTTCAATTTTGTTCCACTCTACCGTGAAATATTGGCTAATGCACTTGTAGCTCTTAAGGTTGCACTGAGCTAGAAAAACAAAGCAACCCATTAGATTGCGAGTTGACGAATGTCTAAATAACTAGCATAAAGGCAAGGAAAACCGAAACATTTTGAGTATTTAAGTATTTGCAGAATGGAAACTCTGCTTTTGTTGATGATACATCGAACATATTTACTGTTCCGAGTCGAAGCTCCGATACGCGATAAGAAAAAGCCGCATTGAGACACAAAACTGTATATTTAACAAATCTAGTCAAATTCTTGGCTATGCAGATGATATTGTGCTTCTCGGACGTAGAACAAGCGATATCAAGGATAGTCTCTCTCGGCTTGAAAGAAATGCTAAACGACTTGGATTATGCATTAACACCGGCAAGACTAAACTATTAACAACATCCAGGAATAAACCTCCCGGCAATCTGAATACTGGCGACTATGAAGTGGAACGTGTGGAAAACTTCAAATACCTCGGGTCTGTAATAACATCGTCAAATGACATGCAGGCAGATATTAAAGCTCGTGTCTCAGCCGCATACAGAGTTTTCTACGCATACTCAAAACTTTTGCGATCTAAACATCTTTCGCAGTCGTGCAAACTCACACTTTACAAAGCATTAATTCGACCTGTGCTTACCTTTGGAAGCGAAAGCTGGACACTGACTTCCTCCGATTGTAGAATTTTATCAACATTCGAGAGGAAAGTCATACGAACAATTTATGGTCCATGTAAAGTTGCTGAAAATCAGTATAGAATCCGAATGAATCATGAAATCAGACAGCTTCTTGGAGGCTGCGATGTAATCGGATTCATTAAATCTAACCGGATTAGATGGTTTGGTCATGTAGAAAGGGCACCATTAGATAGAATGATTAAAAAAGCGTCCCAACAACAACCAGCTGGTGTTCGTCGAAGAGGAAGACCTAGACAACGCTGGCGTGATGACATCATCCAAGACCTTCGTGATATAGGATGTCGAAACTGGGGTCATCTGGTCATGGAACGAGACGATTGGAAGCTGATTGCACAGACGGCAAAATCCCTCCATGGGATGTAAACGCCAGAGAGAGAGAGAGAGTCGAAGCTCCATAAAAGTTTTTATTGAAGATTATTGAACGTTACATCAGCAGCAGCAGACGTGGGATGTGAAACAGGTGATCTAACTACTCACACTGCAAGCTCATCGAGCAGAGATTATAACGAAAATGTAACTAAGGATATGGTTTCAGTCGATTTAGTAGAGAAAAGCAATTTGGAAGATAAACTGTAACACAATTTAATTCACCCTGAATACCTATAAAAAACTTTTTTGGTCAGAATACAACAACATAAAATATTAAAATGGTCACCGCAATTGGTAGAGAAATGAAAATAAGTAAGCAAAGCCGTCATAGAGGACCCCATTTACAGTGAATGTATAATAATTTATTGTCCATTCCACCAAGAAGTGTGGAATCGGAACGGGCTTTTTCAACCTTCGGAAATATTATTTCCAAATTAACAAACAGGTTTGACGATAAATCAGTTTGTCGAATTATGTTTTCTAAAATCTATTTCTTAAATCATTCGAAAGTGTATGGTACTGGATTTTCTTTATGTAATATTATTAAAGTTTTATTTTGGTTCTTCAATCTTTATTTTTTCGAGAAGTTGAATTAGTAAGTTAATGTTTTTTGTGTTTATTCTTTTCGACACTATAAAATGAAAAATGTGTTTTTTATTCTAAAATTGTGTTTTTCTTAATTATTTATGGTTGTCCATACAAATTTTAAATCCCGGGATCCTGGGAATCCCGGGATTTAAAATTTATGAATCCCGTAGTCCTGGGATTCATAAAACACCACGGGATTGCAATCCCTAATTCACAACATGGAAAAATTCTTCCAACACTCCTCACGCCAAAACAACTAGAAGCAGAACTTAGAAATATATTGGAACACATTCCTTCTAATAACCAACTACCTGGTGGTAACAACTTGAACAACATAGGCAGAATATACCAACTAATAAGTATCAAATACAGGGTATTAAATAAAAGAATCGTGTTTCTGGTACGTTTGCCCTTAGCTCAAGTAGATGTTTTTCAATTGTACAATTCAATACCGGTTCCAGTAACAGACCAAAACATATCACAATGCATTCAACCATAGACAAAATACCTTGCAGTCAATAAGCAAAGAGAGCGATATGCACCTCTAGGGGAGTCTGATTTCAAGGAATGTATCACTGTTAAAGAAGATCAGTTTATATGCGATATATCTCCATTTTACAACAAACAGTCATCTGTTTCAGCCTGTGAACATAATCTGTTGGAGCACAATCTAAACATTAACTCTAGTTGTAAAATCACACACAACATGTAAACCATCAAATATATGGATAAAAACATATGAATCTAATAAATGGATATTCAATGGAAAACAACAGATTTGACCTAATATGTAATAACTATGAAGAGCAAGTACAACTTAACGGAGTAGGAGTGTTTCGTTTTATCTCAATCTATTTTTTGAGAGGAAATTCATTTGTGATTACAGCAGTCAGTCACAATGTCAACATAATAAAGACATCCTACTTACCCGATTTCAACTTAAGTATTATATACAACAGTGAACTTAAAGCAACGTCTTTAAAACAAACTATTACAATAGATGAAAGGCCTATTTATAACCTTAGTAATCTCCAAACTAAGGTTCATAAGCAGCAAGCAGACGAACAGCAATCACTTGGGATGAATTTTCACAACATTCACCACTACTCCGTATCCTACACAACAATTGGGATTATTATAATTGTTGTCATCGTTGTGTACTGGCGTTTCAAGAGCAAAGCTAATAATGTTTTACCACCTGTATCTCCTCAAAGACCACATTTGGATTCTGCAGTATAATCGAAGAACAATAATTCTGCAGGCACGGATTATGTGAAAGAAACTGAAATATTTTTGTTATGTAGATTAAAATATTATTTTATTTTGTTATGAACTATTTTGATATATGAGTTTTCAATACTCATATATCATGTGAAAGAAAACTAAATAAGTTTTAAGATTTTCTTTGTGAAAATAGATTATAAATATATTCTCTCGATCGTTCGTTTGGACAACAAGCCCAAATTATATAAATAAATAAAAATTAATCAAATATATAATTTAGCCTTTATTATCAATAAAGGTGTAAGAGGGAAGTAAACAATTGGTATATAAGGTTTTGTTATGTCATTATTCATAACAACTTCCGGTTTATTACTTCCAGCTAAAATTTTTGGTGTGTTTTTTATAGGGTTTATATTAGCCTGCAGTTATGAAGCAATTATAGTTTGCTTGTGGTATGAACGGTATAGTGACAAATATTTTGAATAGTTTTAGGAATGAACTTACATAGCCGAATGAGTATGTTTTCGATTTTGGACAAGGGTTGATAAATTTCGAAAGATAGATTTTATTTTTGAACTCAATAAAAAGGCGTAGGTAGAGGGTAACGTAACGATTCTTGCAAAACCGCTTTATTCCACGATGCAATGCTTCTAAACCACAGTACTAGCTCAACTCAACTTAGAATATAAAATATAAACTTAAATCTAAGAAAACTGAATGAGCAAAAGAGTCTTGCAGAACAAAACTAAAAACAACGACAACATATGAAACAAATAAACGAATGAAATACGAAACAGCAAAATAAAATAATAACAAAACTGCATAAAAATAAAATAAGTGTTAAAAATTGCTTATGCTCAAATGGACTTGAACTTGAATCTAATAGAATATTTACTCTTTACTATCTTTCTCGTTATGTCATGTACTGCATATAAATAAAGACGAAGTACATGATATTTAGTTTAGGTATGATTAAAATTTTCCAACGTAGCTTAGAAAATATTAATATAATAGTTAAATGACTAAAAGTTTAGCACAGGAATATTGTTATTATTGACTCTAGAGTCTAAATTATAACTAGTTTTTATTTCTTACTTCAGGCTATTCCAACTGTTGTCCCTTATACAAATTTCAATCCTGCAGAAGATGCCGCTACTTTACGTTCTGCGATGAAAGGTTTTGGTACTGATGAACAAGCTATAATTGATATTTTGACACATAGAACCAATTCGCAGCGTCAATCAATCAGACAAGCATTTATGAAAGAATATGCCAGGGTAAGCTAAGAAGTTAAACCAACAAAAATATGCTCTTTTGTTTATATAATAATTTTACAGGATTTAATTGAAGATCTCCAAAGTGAAATTGGTGGAAAATTTGAACAAGTCATTATTGGTTTGATGCTCCCAACTGAAGAATATTTGTGTAAACAATTGCATAAAGCGATGGATGGTTTGGGAACTGAAGAGAGTACGCTTGTTGAAATTCTTTGCACAAAAAGTAATGAGGAAGTTAAACGTTTGACTGCAACTTATGAAAATCGTATGCATTATTTATTGTTTAGAAAAATTAAATGAAAATCAAAATAACTTGTTTAATTTTTAGTCTACGGTCGTCCTCTGGCAGAGCATTTGTGCAGTGAAACCTCTGGTCATTTTCGACGACTTTTAACTTTGATTATTTGTGGCGTTCGTGATCCTTTTGGTACAGTTGATCATGCCAAAGCAGCTGAAGATGCCCAAGCTTTATATAACGCTGGAGAAGCGAAACTAGGAACCGATGAAGAAGTTTTTAATCGCATTTTTGCGCATAGTAGCTTTGCACAGTTGCGATTGATTTTCGAAGCATATAAGGATTTATCCGGAACAACCATTGAACAAGCATTAAAACATGAAATGGGAGGAGAAATGCTGGATGCTATGAATGCAATTGTCGAATGTGTTCAATCTCCAGGTGCATTTTTTGCAAAGCGAATTCATGACGCTATGGATGGAATGGGGACAGATGATGTAACGGTTATTCGCATTATCGTTTCTCGTTGCGAAATCGATCTTGAAAATATTAAACAAGAATTTGAAAGAATTTATAATCGAACGTTATTGAGCGCTATTATAGTAATTATTTTTGAAATTTTTGTCGATAAATTTAAAATAATTTTGTTTTATTTAAATTACAGAATGAAACATCTGGTGATTATAAAAAAGCTCTATGTGCACTTATTGGCGGTGCTTAGGTTTATTTTTTAGTTGTAATGTTTTTCTGATAAAATACTAATTTTATATATATATCCGAATTTTTAATATTTAAATACATTTTGTTTGTCTTTCTTATTCCTCACACACTGACAGACTTGCCGTAATGGTTGACGCTTTCGAAAGATACATGGTGCTGTTGTCCAATAAATAACTAACAATAGTTCAAAACCACATAGTTTTTTCTCTGCTCGACTAAAGTAATCACAACAGAAATATAGCGCTTATGATCGCGAACCTCTAGCAGCTTACTATGCAATAAAGACTTCCGCTACTTCCTGGAAGGTAGAAACTTGAAACGAAATAGTTAAACAATTAACTACGAAGACATTGCGGATGCTAAGTTTAATGATCTCAAACTCAATGTCTTAGCGTACACTACGTCTTCCCCCGAAAAAAACGCCTAGGCGTTGTAGACAAATAGAACGCCTACCCTGCGTTTTATTCAAATATAACACCTAGGCGTTATGTATTGAATTATGAATACAAACTAATTTTTTAAGGCATTCACTACAAGTATGATAAATAATATCATATGTATTTTGATTTACATGAAAGCAATTGATTTTTGACAGAGAAAAACTCGAAATCTCTTTTTGACTATTTCAAAAACTTCAAAATCGGTACGTGGCTAAGTAGTATTATAAGCGATACCACCCTAGAAATTGAAGCCAATCTAAACGATCTTATCGACGAGAACGACAACGCCAAGCTCCATAAAGGGTATTCGACATCATGTGGTATGGAGATTGTCGCTTTTTGCAAACTAGAAGATGTCAACATTACTGTTGTGGAAGTGGACAACAATTATATAATGAACGATTAATGTTTATGGGTCATTCTTTGCAAACCGGACACCTTTCTGACCGACACATTTTTGATTTGGCTGAAATTTTTCGTAGGGGCTTAATTCGAAAAAATTTTCTGTTAAAACGTATATTTAACTAATAGAGAAATGAGTTTTACTGTTAGAAATAAATTAACTTTTCCAGCGCGGGACGACAAAAATTTATTTCAAACGTTAAAAATAATAAAAAATTAAATCTGTACATATTTGATTGTGTCTAAATTTTCGATTTTGGTTATGTATTTTTTAAATGCCAAAAAATTGTGTTTTCTATTGTTTTGACTTTACTTCTGATGATTTACTGAATATTATACCAATTGGCTACAATCAGTTCCTTCAGCAATTCAATCGATTGGAAAGTGAGTGATAATACCGGCACAAACTCTTTATTAAAATTGAATACATTTTTCGGTTTAAAATTAGATACAGAATAAAATGGCAATGAACAACACATACAAAATCATATAACCATATACAGATTACCTGAACTACTAACTTATGTTTTATTTACAACAAAAGTTTTAATTAAATTTAAATTTTTTAAGAAATCGCTTATTTCGAAAAGTGGCGTTCTATTCGAGATAGCGTTCTATTTGAAACAGCGTTCTTTTCGAATAATTATATCACTTTTTAAAAAAATCGAAAAATTGCTCACCCTCGAACACAACGCCTAGGCGTTGTTTTCGGGGGAAGACGGTAGCCGTTATCGCTAAGGAATTTTTTCTACCAAAACTATTTATGTGATACTTTTACTGGCAAGATATGCGCCTCTATACTAACACAATTTTGTCAAACTGTTTTCAATAGCTGTCACAACTTATCTCATCCAGGAGTCCATAGTGTTTATCAAACTGCTTACTGATAATCATTTGCCCATCCATTAAAAATTTTGTACGATGTATGGCACAGAATTGTCTGATTTGCTAGAAAGCAAAAATTTCTCGACATGCTCAGTCTACCTTGGGACATTGAGTATGCTGGAAACTATGCGAAGTATCCTTAAACTTTTCAGAGAATTTCCGACATATAGATGGATAATACTTCCTACTTCTGAGAACAAGCGCTACTGTGTCACAATTATTTACCACAATCTGTTGGTCTAAAGCCATTACCAATTGGATTTCGGTGTACCTTCAGTAATCGTCACTGATCAGGGCTCCTAATTCAAATCCATCCTTTCCAGTGAGTTATAACGGCAGGCAGGGGACACAAGTGCTGGGTGATATATGTAGCCCTCGAGCATCGGCAGACAAAAAATTGTCCATGACATTTAAATTTAAATGGGACATTGAAAAGTCTACAGTAACTTATATCACCCAGCATCTTTAACCCCTGCCTGCCGGTTACAGCTGGCGTCCAACGTGGGCTCGAACCCAAGATCCTGAGATTAAGACTCTCATGCTCTACCGACTGAGCTAGCCGGGTGCCGGCTATAACCAGCAGGTAGGGGTTAAGGAGGCTGGGTGATATTAGTAGCTACAAACTTTTCAACTTAATTTCGACACATTAATTATTGTAGCATAATTCATGTGTTGTCAATTAATTCATCCACCTTAGTTTTTTGTAATAAATTTGCAATGTAATACGATGCAAATTTTGCTTCCATCAAACTTCATCGATTGAAGAATGTCAACTAATTTTTATTATAACATATAAATTTGAAATAAATTTTGAAGACAGTTGAATTTCGACGAGTAGTTCAATTAGAAAAATTGGGAAAAGTGATGAATGAAAGGAAGATTTATATGGAGGATTTTCCATCTGTCACAGAGTTATCTAATCTTATCGGCTTCAAAAACAAACTACCAGTTACAATCCTGAATGTTCAGTATCATCGAATCTTAAAAACTACTGTCATGGTCTATGACAAGATGGACTGGACACGTATACTACCGACAATATTGCTCGTTATACGAACCAGTTTCCGTGAAGACTTTGCATACTAACATATGTTTTTCTGCAGAATTATTTAGCAAAAACACGCGTTGGTAATTCTATTGTTATTAATCGTAAAGGTAAAGCACATACGAGTTTCCGTCGACCGTTTCAAATCTCGCTTTAGCGAATAATCTGAAGAGGACATGACTCAAAACTCGTCATCTTCGAATACTAATCTCAGTAACATAGATAAAAAATCGTTCTCTTCGCATAACATCCATTCCACCTTTATAAAAGCAAAGATGCAAGACAGTGACACCACTGAATCAAGCAAAAGAGTTATATTTAATCCCATTCCTCAACAACGTCTATTTGTCCTGCAACTTCAAAGACACGAGCTGCTAGAGCAACTAAAACTCTCATTTGCTTCTTAGTGCTCTTGCAAATTAAATTTTCTCCTTTTTCTCTTTATTTTCATATATTTTTATTTTCGATGGCGCTATGGGTGGGGTGTTGTGGCGAACAACAATTTGGATTTACACATTATTTTATGTTTTGAAAATATATTGCGGTGATTTCATTTTTAAAATACAAAAATGTAATAAACCTTTGATTAAGATTTTTGTTTTTGAAGCAAATAAGTTAAATCTATAGTGTTAATTAAAAGTTTTGTGCATATAATTTTTTGTAATTTAAAATATAATAAAATTTTTCTTTGTTAATAAAAAACATTCGATTATTTTGTCAAAACAAACGAAATAATTTGAAATTTTAATTACCAACTTAAAGACTATCTAAACCAAAAATTACAAATTGAAATATTGAAAATATTTTTTGTTTATACATGAAATAATTAAACATGAAACAATAAAAATACGGATTTTTTTTTGTGACACATTAAAAATTAAACTTAAAAATAGGTAGACTCTTCTATGAAATCTACCTAAAACAAAACATGGATACACATTAAATGAACTTACAATCGATTGGATTGCGCCTCTTTGAGTAAAAGAGTAAAAAGTAAAATATTTGAACATCGGGCAGTACATTTGAACATTAGATGTTTACATCGAGCGAGTCTATCCATGCTACTACATCGGGAGTTGCCAAATGGATGTCTAAAATGTTGCCATTGTACCGTCGAATTGGACAAACAGTTGCAATGTGTTTTATGGTTTGTTGTGGAGCGCCGCAGTCACACTCAGGGGAATCTGAAAAACTTATGATAAGTTATCATTGGATTAGCAACCTATTTATATTTATAAAAAGCTAGATCGCTGGAGCTTGACGCTTCTTTGTCTCAATAAAAGAAACTAGATCAAGTGCGAATTCGATTCATTCCCTTGATCAATACAAACAATACTTCTAAAATTTGTTCAGTTTTTATATATTACTCAAAATGCACAAATTTTACTGTAATTTGAACTCTTGAATATCAATGACCGACCCGATTCATCTAAAACTAAGTCGAAAATGAAAATAATCGAAGTTTTATCTTTTTGAAACTAATTCTTGGAAGCGAGTTTCATACTTATCTAAAATTTCTAGCCGATAAGATTTTTAGTTCTGGAGATAATCGACCGTTTAAGATACAGACAGACACACTAGTTTCCTCTATTGCCATTGGTGAACATATTTTATAAGTGCAATACTAAAACTAGAAGAAAAACAAATTAGATTAAAAAAATATTGCGACGCTGATGCATAGGCTGACTTCACCACAGCTCTGGAAACATAGTGTTCTGGATATATAATGAGCTAATATCCATAAAATACTTTAATTAAAAGCTAACCAATATTATGGACTTCGTAGTTCTAATAATAAAAATATTAAAGCAGGCAGTAGTATCCCAACAAACATAAATTCTGTTGTACGAGAAAAAGTAAACAAAACTTTTATCGGAAGTGACAAAGCGGAAGTTGGGATGCAGAACTGTTGTAAACCGTACTAAATGTGTATGTATCAAATTTCATTCAACTCGATTATCAGGTACAGAAGTTATTGAGCTTCCAAAATAACAGGAGGACCCCCTACCACTTTGTTCACTATCGCTAAAAAACTAATCAGTTCCTTGCCATACATATTTGCATCTTTTTGCAAAGTGTAATCAAAATTGGTTCACGAACGAATGCTGTGTGCTCCCAACAAACATTGAAAAAATGATGACACAGTAAATAGGTGTTCGGGAGACCCCGTACCACTTATCCCAATATTGTCCAAAAACTAATCAGTTCCTTGTCATTTAAGTTTCCATCTTTTTCCAAAGTGTCATTAGAATTGATTAATGAATGAGTCTGTATGCTGTAGTATGCTGTAGTACAAAAAAAATTTTTTTTACCGGAAGTGAAAAACCGGAAGTTGGGATGCAGAACTATTTTAAACCATACTACATACTCATGTACCAAGTTTCATCCAGTTCGCTTATCAGGTACAGAAGTTATAGAGCTTTCAAAAAAACAGGTGCTCCAGGGACCCCCCACCACTTTGTTCACTATCGCTCAAAAACTAATCAGTTCTTTGCCATACATGTTTGCGTCTTTTTCCAAAGTGTCATCAAAATTCGTTCACGAACGAATGCTGTGTGCTCCCAACAAACATTGAAAAAAGTGTGACACATTAAACAGGTGTTCGGGAGGACCCCCACCACTTATTCCAATATTATCCAAAAACTAATCAGTTCTTTGTTACTTAAGTCTCCATCTTTTTCCAAAGTGTCATTAAAATAAATTAATGAATGAAGTCTGTATGTTCCCAACAAACTTAAAAAACAAAGTGTGAAAAGTCAGCATTTGTATGGTAGACCCCCCACCACTTTGATCAATGTGTCCCAAAACAAGATAATTATCTTTTCACACTAATTGGAAGTCTATTCCATCAGTTTCATCATAATCACTTCATTATTGTAGGCTGTAGTGTGCATAAAGACACTGAAAAAACTTCAAAAAAGTACAAAAAAATTTTTTTTACCGGAAGTGAAAAACCGGAAGTTGGGATGCAGAACTATTGTAAACGGTACTACATACTCAGGTACCAAGTTTCATCCAATTCGCTAATCAGGTACAGAAGTTATAGAGCTTTCAAAAAAACAGGTGCTCCAGGGACCCCCCACCACTTTGTTTACTATCGCTCAAAAACTAATCAGTTCTTTGTCATACATGTTTGCGTCTTTTTCCAAAGTGTCATCAAAATTCATTCACGAATGAATGTTTTATGCTCCCAACAAACATAAAAACTTTGTGGAAAAAACCACCTGTTGTATGGTGGACCCCCAACCCTTTATCCAATGTGCTCCAAAAGCTGATAAAATCTGTCTCATGTTATATAAAAGCTTTTCGCAACGTTTCATAAAAATTGATCGGTAATTGTAGGCTACAGTAGGGATAAACACCTGAAAAAAAAACTTTTTAACCGGAAGTGACAAACCGGAAGTTGGTATGCAGAAATATTGGAAACAGTACTAAAACCTTATATACTAAGTTTCAATAAGATCATAGCCCGGGATCAGAAGTTATTCAAGATTTAAACTTAGAGGTGTTCGGGAGACCCCCCGCCATTTTGTCCAAATTTGAAATGAATCCAGATCTTCCATTTTCAAGTGAACCTGTATCATTTGCCAAAGTTTCATCAAGATCCTATGCAGAAAACTCACCCACCCACCCACACACAGACGTACACCAAATTTTTTTTTGGCTATTCAGATAGAGGATGGTCCAAAACAAAAGAAAAAATAAAATTTGGGGTATGTAAGATTTTTTTTTTTCACGATAGATTGCATTACTTCACACAATTTAAAATTGTGGTGAAGTAAAAAATATTGAATTAATGTTTCTTGATTTCTAGAAACATTTCTCGAAAGTATAGAAACAGCTGATATACAAACGAAAACTAGATAAATTTCAAAAACTACATAAAACTAGACTATTTGAGCTACTGTATTTTATTAGTTCTTTGTTGTATTTTTGGCGCTACCGTATATTTAAGAGATAGAAATTTACACTTCTTTGATAATTGAGTTGTTTGTATTTAATTCTAGTGACAGTGTTAAATAAGTATTGTTTATATTCGTGTTGTAGCACAGGAATCAAAAAAAATTAATTCGTAAAATGGATTATAATGTAATAATAAATTGTTGGATTTAAGTAATGATAGTTAAATTAATATTTATTTGTCCATATGTCAAATATGAAAAACAAAATATCTTTTTAAATTTGAATATTTTATCGTTAAATTGTAATTTTTGAATTAATGTTAGAGGGCACTACTCTCAATTGAAGAGAACCTAAAACTACAAAATGTTTTTGTTTTTTCTGTATAACAAAAAGAAAATATGTTTTTACTTTGTACTGTATAACGTAAAATTTTGGACTTTTAAGTTTAGCGCTGAAAAAGAAACTTGTGTAAAGATAAAAAACGTGTTGTAAATAAATTTGAAAAAGGAATTTAAAATATTTTTAGATAATTGAAAAAAAACTGTTTTATTTAATTAAATCATTTTTAACATCAGAAGTGGGATTAATTTTGAATATTTTCTTTTATTCAAAGGATCTGCGTGAAAATAGCGGAAAAACCAAAATTTGAGAAAAATGTATGGACAAAGCAGTAGCTATTATGGATACGAGGAAATTAAGGATTCATCGAGAATAAATCAAACGGATCGACTATCTAATACATCATCACCGGCGGACTTTCAGAATCAGGTATTCTTAAATCATGAATATAGTAAATCAGATGCATGTCGTGGAGTAGGTCCTAACCCTACTTTTCCTGTTATCCCAAATCCTTTAGTCCAAAATCCTTTCTCAAATGGAAATGGAAATACAGCGTGTAGTGATTTTATTCAAATTACATATGAAAGAGAATTAATAAATAGGGAAAGAGATCTATTGCGCCGCGAAAGGGAAATACTACAACGTGAGAAAAATTGTCGAGTTACGGAAACCGAAATTTCATTTCTTCATCCTGCAGATGTAGATGCAATAATCCCCGAATTTAACCCATGTAAGTCTACCTTAAATGTCCGACAATGGTTAAACAAAGTAGAATACTTACGCAGAATGTATGGTTGGTCGGAACTACAGACCATACATTATGCATCTATGCGATTGCGTGGTGCCGCAGTTCGATGGTATCAGTGTCAAGTCCAACCATTCGTTACATACTTGCAATTTAAAAAGGAATTGGAGGCAAACTTTGATAATCCTATCGATGAAGCGGATATTCATCATCAGATGACAAATCGTCGAAAGTCAAATTCGGAAAGTTTCGAAAATTATTTTTTCGATTTAAAGCAAATGGCAAATTTAGGCGGGTTAAGTGACAGCGCGTTTACTAAATATCTAATTGCAGGGATTAGTCACTTAGAAATTTATAGAACTATCGCGTTAACACCGTATTCGACTTCGCGAGATTTGCTAAGACAATTAAAATATTACGAAAACATGTCAAAATGGAATGTTCCACATGTATCAGACAGAGTACAAGTAGATCAAAGTCCCAAGCCTGGTATAACCTGTTTCAATTGTGGTAAAGTAGGACACATTTCCCGAGTTTGTCCAGAACCAAAATCTCAAAATACTATGGGTAGATTTGACGGTTCCAAAAGTCGAGAAAAATCTAATGCGGCTAATATGAGAAAAATCGTATGTGATGTTGTGTGTGAACGTGAAAACACTAGAAATGAATCGAATTCAAATAAAGTAGACATTTTGGTAGGTGAAACAAAAATGGACTCGAAAGAAAATGGCTTTCTAGAAAATTCATTTGTAAATAGGAAAGTCGTTGATAATGTAAATAGCTTAAAATTAAGTGAAAATGTTTCGTATGTAGCTAAGGTAGCTTGTGAAAATATTCAGCAAACCAGCGAAAATAAAATACAAAATGAATTTTATAAAAACGTTTTGTTGAATGGGAAATCAGTTGTGGCATTTATTGATTTAGGAGCAAATTGTTCTGCTATCAAGGAGAGCGTGGCAACAAGCTTGGGTTTAAAATTTTCTTCGTTGGCAAAAGAGCATGTGTTAGTAGGCTATGGTGGTGCTAAAACTAACGCCATTGGGAAAATAAGAGCAGAACTAGTAGTAGACAGCGTAACAGTGACAGCTGAAATCTTGATAGTTAGTGATAGCGATCAAGAAGACGACTTAATCATAGGTAGCAAGACCTTTGAAGAACCAAATATACAAGTGGTGAAAACGTATAAGAAACTGAAAATTGAGAAACTAAAACCCGTGAACGAACAAAATGTGAGTAGCGTTAATAGCTTAGAGTTGATGTATGAAGAAACGAAGGAGGACGAAAAAAATTCGAAAGATTTAAAAGTGTTTAAAATAATCTCGCTATGCGAAATTAATGTAAATAGTATACTCCCGGATGAGAGTCGGGCGGAAGTTTTTAAAATAATAACGGAAAATAGAGATTGCTTTGCTAAAGATGTAACAGAGTTAGGTTGTGCAAAGGGAGTAGAAATGGACATTATCTTAGAGGATAAGTCAAAACCCGTTTTCTATAAACCCTATAGAATTCCGTTTGCGCATCAATCCTGGGTACGGGAACAGATAGATAAACTGTTAAAACTTGGCATTATTACGCCATCAAGATCTGCGTACGCAAGTCCTATTGTGGTAGCATTAAAAAAGGATGGTGATCATCGTTTATGCGTTGACTACCGACGTTTAAATGGTATAACCGTCAAGGATCGTTATCCAATGCCGTCAATTGAAGAAGTACTGCAAAAATTATCTGGAAACAAATTCTTTAGCGTTTTAGATCTAAATTCCGGGTACTATCAGATTAAAGTGGCTGAACATTCAAGACATCTAACGGCTTTTGTGTCAACTGAAGGGCATTGGGAGTTTGTCCGCATGCCGTTTGGTCTGTCCAATGCCCCAGCAGTTTTCCAACGGTTTATGGATACGGTGATTCGAGAAATGAACGGACTCGCTACAGTCTATTTGGACGATGTTATCATTTTTAGTTCTTCTATTGAGGACGGTTTAGAGAGGATACGAAGGTTTGTTACAATTATTCGAAAGTATGGGCTAACCTTAAAAATAGAAAAATGTAAATTTTTGGAAACGGAAATAGACTTCCTGGGACACAGAATATCTGGTGAGGGTATTATGCCAGGGGACGAGAAACTTAGATGTGTTAAACTTTTTAAGGTTCCAGAATCGGTGCGGGAAATTCGGCAATTTATCGGCCTGGCAAGCTTCTTTCGGAAATTTGTCCCAAAATTTTCGATACTGGCTGAACCTTTAACTCGTTTGACGAGGAAAGATCAACAGTTCAAATGGTCTGAACTACAGCAACAGGCATTTGAAAATATTAAGGTACTGCTATGTTCAAGCCAAGTGTTAGCTCTGTATGATTCGAAAAAAGAACATGAAGTTCACACCGATGCCAGTAGTGTTGGTCTGGCGGGAATTTTGCTACAAAATGAAAATGGAAATCTAAGACCCGTTGCTTATTTTAGTCGCAGAACTACAGACTTGGAAAGCCGTTACCATAGCTATGAGCTAGAGGCACTGGCTGTCGTAGAGACCATTGAAAGGTTTAGGATTTACCTATTGGGAAAAAGGTTTATCGTGGTGACTGACTGCAATGCTTTAAAAACAACAGCTACTAAACAAGACTTAATCCCTCGCATAGGACGTTGGTGGCTTCGGTTATTAGAGTTCGACTTTAGTATTAAGCACAAAAACGGTAATAATATGTTGCATGTCGATGCGCTCAGTAGACAACCGGTCGGTGACGCGGTCGGTAAAGAGCCCGCTTCATTCAATATATTCAGAATTGACGTTGAACAGGACTGGTTGGCAGTTATGCAATCGAATGATAAAACGTTGAATTTCATTAAAGAAAAATTAAAAGGTCCACCGGAAACAAATGTCGAAAAACAATTTCAGGTAGACTACACTTTGGTCAACGGTCGTGTTTACCGTAAATTGGGGGAAGAAAACCGTTTTGTGATTCCAAAAATTAGTCGTTTCAAAGTATTATATATATATCATGACGAAAATGGTCATATTGGCCTCGAAAAAACATTGAATGGATTAAGGAAGAAGTTTTGGTTTGCCAAGATGAGACAATTTGCTGCAAAGTATATTAAAGCGTGTCCCGAATGTACGTATTATAAAAATAAATCGGGAAAGAAGGAAGCTGTTCTATTTCCCATTCCAAAGGTTCCTATTCCATTCCACACACTCCACATTGACCATCTGGGTCCTTTTCCTAAGACTCCTCGACAGAATATGCATCTGATTGTCATAGTGGATGGGTATTCAAAATACGTAAACATAAAACCCACAAGGAATACATCCGCGAAACCAGTGATAAACATGCTTAGAGAATTATCATTACATTTTGGGGTACCAACGCAAATAGTATCCGACCAAGGAAGTGCGTTTACATCCAAAAGATTTAAGTCGTATTGCGAGGAAAATTGTATAGACCATCATTTAATAGCTACAGGAATGGCCAGAGCAAATGGACAAGTAGAGCGTTTCAACAAAACAATCGTAGAAATGTTAAGTACAACTCTTGGAGCAGACGATCAACATAATTGGGACTCACGTGTAAAGCATATTCAGTGGGTAATAAATAGCATGGAAAACTCTACAACGAAATCAACGGCGCAGATTTTAGCATTTGGTTTTAGTCCAAGACCTACAAACCGGGACAAGCTTAGTTTGGAACTTCACGATCCGAAGGCGTTAAAAACTGAGGAACGGGGAAAATTAAATGAACAAGTAATGGAGCGGATTGAAAAGAGCCAAGCAGACCAAAAGAAAAGGTTTGATGATAGGTGTAAAAAGCCGAATGAGTACGAGGTTGGTGATTATGTGGCGATACGTAACGAAGCAGCATCAACTGGCGAAAGTCGTAAACTCCAGCCGAAGTATAAGGGTGTGTATGTGGTAGTTGAGAAGTTACACGGTGACCGTTACATAGTTGAACAGTTTGGTGAAAGAGGAGGTCGGAGACGATATAGGGGAATTCAGGCAGCCGAGCGGATGAAACCTTGTTTTCCCACGGATGTAGATTCGAGCAGTGAAGATGAGGACAACAGCAACGAAGTCACGATGGATTGAGGACAATCCAAATCAGGATGTCCGAGTGTCAAATATGAAAAACAAAATATCTTTTTAAATTTGAATATTTTATCGTTAAATTGTAATTTTTGAATTAATGTTAGAGGGCACTACTCTCAATTGAAGAGAACCTAAAACTACAAAATGTTTTTGTTTTTTCTGTATAACAAAAAGAAAATATGTTTTTACTTTGTACTGTATAACGTAAAATTTTGGACTTTTAAGTTTAGCGCTGAAAAAGAAACTTGTGTAAAGATAAAAAACGTGTTGTAAATAAATTTGAAAAAGGAATTTAAAATATTTTTAGATAATTGAAAAAAAACTGTTTTATTTAATTAAATCATTTTTAACACATATATCTTTTTATCTGCTTTAAGTCAAGAAACATTAAAAATAATTTGGGTTATTTCCTTACGTGTAATCAAAATTTAAGTTCAAATTGTTGACAAAAGAGAGTATTGTTTATTAAATTAAGATATTAACTAATTTTGATTAGGATTTGTTATATAAAAGTTAATCTCATTATGTTCAATGTCAAACTATATAAATTATGTTTTGTACATATAATTTATTCTGTATCAAATATCCTCCCATAATACGAAAGGGAATTTTTAGTTTTTTTATTATTATGATTTAAAATATACGCATAACTCACGCAAACTATTAATAATTGAATTTGAATCCTTGAGAAAAAGTTTGTGTATTAAAATTTCTACAATAATACGAAAACAGATGGAGTTATAAATGCCAATATTAGACTTTTAGAACAAAGAAATTTCTAAATTTGACTTCAAAATTTTAAATGTTTTTATTCGCGATTTACGTGTTGCACAATTCATTTCGTTAATCGTTGCACAGAAATACAAAAAAATCGGATTTATTCTACTTTAATTAGCCTTTATGTTAATCTTTGGATTTCGTATACAAGAATTCGTTTCTAAGGTTGAATTGGTTAGAATTTAGGCAAACATTTATTGGTCTATCTATATAACAAGTTCTGGAGCGAAGTGCTAACTTAAATGATGGTCATAATCAGGGTTGGCATGATTTAAATCAAATGATTTAAATCAGTGATTTAAATCAGATTTAAATCACTTTGACTTTTTTATTAAAGTCATTGATTTAAATCAATTTGCAATTTTTCTATAAAATTGTAATTTTTATACATAAAGCATTAAATATTTTAACGTCAGAGATCAACCAGTATATCAACGTTAGTTATCTATACATATATGCCTTTAATTTAAGACTGCTTTAACGATATATAATAGTTAGTTGTTAAAGTCAACGAATGGATTTTCTTAGAAAAATATCTCCATTGTTGTAATTTTGTTCCAACGGATTTATAGTCAGTGAAACATTTTGAAAATAAATTATTCAAATACTGCTTCTGTTGAAAATTTTTACAAAACCCTAGTGTATCTCAAAAGTCAATTTAATGATTCGACGTACTCTATAGCTAATTTTTATTCGTGAGCCATGGTAAAAGTTGGTATGTAGGAAATATGATGGAAATCTAGAATTGAAAATAACGTGGTCTGCTCTGTCAATACATGCCACGAAATCGAAAACTGATAGAATGTAAATTACTTGACCAGGTTTATCACGAAGACAAACCCAAATTATCTGTAATGTTATCTAACAAACAACACGTTCCGCTCACTTTGGCGTTTGTTGGATGCTCAAATATAAACAACCAAACTATTGTTTGTGTTTAACAAGTTATACAAAGACACTTACTTAAATGTTTTAAAAGTCGCTATGCGCAATAAGCATGATTCAAGACAACTGGAAGATCCACTCTTATACTCCAGAGTAAGTACAAATTACGATTCTCTTAATTCGTATCTGAAAAATTGGTCAATTCTTGCAAAAGTATCAGAAGAAAAAAGAGACAAAAGTATTGGAAAAATAATCATGAATTTCGTCGTTAAACGGGAAGCTGAAGACATTAAAAATTCGATTAAGCCCGTTGCAAGACCAGTCAAAACAATAAATCAAAATAGGCAGACTGTGTTTTACATATCTTGGAAAACTTTAGAGAAAACATTAATTAGGGAAAATTTTATTGATGATGAAGACAGAAACACACTTTTGAAAAGATATACGTTTTGTTTGACTAACTATAACTATAAAATAACGTCAAACTTTGACACCATATCATGCTGCCTTTCTGCTTAGTCAAAAAATGAGGATTCATCAAGAAATTGCGTAATTGTAATCATATTTATTTTTTTTTTTTTTCCCTTTATCTCCTTTTAGGAGCATAGGGCGTCTACTAGACTGGACCATCTAACTCTGTTGGGGGCAATCGCTTTCAGTTCACCCCATGTCTTGCCAATTTGTTTTGCTTCAGCTAGCACCGTTTTCTTCCATGTCATGGGTGGTCTTCCAACTCTCCTTTTACCTTGTGGATTCCACTCTAGGGACATCCTTGTTATATCTTCGACTGATTTTCTCAGTGTATGTCCTATCCATCTCCATTTTCTTTGTTTTATCTCGGTATCAATGTCTAGCTGCTCTGTCTGCCGTAGAAGTTTCTGGTTACTGATGGTGTTTGGCCAGAAGCATTTGATCAGTCTTCTCAGGCATTTGTTCACAAACACCTGTAGTTTATTTGTGATCTTTCTTGTATGTTTCCACGTTTCACACCCATACAGCAGTACTGACTTGACACATGCATTGAACATTCGTAGCTTTGTCTTTCTTGACAGGACGGATGCATGCCAGATCTTGTGATATTGAACGTATTTCTGGCTTTGTTAATACGCTGACTGATATCTTCTTCAGTCCCGCCTGTTTTTGCTAAAGTACAACCAAGGTACACAAATTTGTCAACTTCGTCCACTTGTGTATTGTTGATGGTAATTGGTGTTATCGTTTTGGTGTCCAATCTCATAGCCTTTGTTTTTCTGATATTGAGACCGACTTCATGTGCAAGGGTTGATAGCTTCTGTATTTTCTGCTGCATGTCCGTATGTGTGTCTGTAAGTAGACAGATGTCATCTGCGTAGTCTAGATCATTGAGCCGTCTTGTTGTATTCCATTGGATTCCATTTGGACTTGCATCATCGAGCTTTCTCATGATACTATCTAGTACTATTAGCGGGGATAGTACACAGCCTTGTCTCACTCCTCGGTGGTTGTAGTATTCATCACTTTGCTGTCCTTTGTATTGTATTCTGTTTGCAGCATCCCGGTACATTTCTTTGATTAGATCAACTATTTTCTTCGGGATGCCCATTTCACAAAGTGTCTTCCATATCGCGCTCCTGTTGATTGAGTCGAAGGCGCGTTCGAAGTCCACGAAGAGGAGATACAATGGTGAATTCCATTCATTTGATTGATCAATGATGATACGGATTGTGTTGATATGATCGGTACAGCTTCTTCCTGGTCTAAAGCCGGCTTGTTCATTTCTTAGTTTCATGTTAATTGATGGAGATATTCTTTCGAAATTGATCATTGCTAGTATTTTCATTATTGTGTTGAGCAGAGATATGCCTCTCCAATTTTTGCATTCTCTTAGATCACCTTTCTTTGGGATTGTTATGGTTAAACCTTCTTTCCATTTGGTTGGTATTTTACCTTCGTTCCATACATCAGCTAATAGTGGTGTTAGAGCTTCTGCTGTTGTGTTTACATCTGCTTTGAGTAATTCTGCTGATATATTATCTGTACCAGCAGATTTGTTGTTCTTGAGTTTCTGTATGGCATCTCTAACTTCCCGTTCCGTTGGTGGATGGGTGCTAATAGTTTCGTTATACTTGTCATCCGGAGACTGCAAGTTATTTTCTTGTTGGTGGCAGTTGTCTTCGAAGTATTTTTTCCATCTATTTAGCTGTTGTTCATGAGTTGTGAGGGTTTGACCAGATTCATCCTTTATTGGTGGAGTGTTTGTATATTTGTTGGTGACCTTTCTCACGCATTTGTGTAGTGTGCGCATATTTCTATTAGCTGCTGCTGTTTCCGCAGTCTTGAGAATGCTTTCTGTATATCTTCTGCGATCATTCCTTGCCATCTTTTTATCTCGGTTGTGTTCTGGTGACACAACTGCAACTTGAGCTGTCGACGCTCTTCAATTTTCTTCCATGTATCATCGCTAATCCATGGTTTCCGTGATTTGTCTTGGTATTCTAGCACATCTGTAGCAGTTTTGACGTAAGCTTCTTTAACTTGTTCCCATTTTTCATCAGTGCTGGTGGTTTCGTTGTTTGGTAGATTGAGCTGGAGCGACTCTTTGAAGATGTTATTTGTATTTTTGTCGCTCAATCTATTGATATTAAATTTCCTCTGACATGACTTGTTTTGTTTTACAGCGGCTGGTTTAATTTTGAATGTTGCAATTACCAGTTGATGGTCGCTGTGTATGTCTGCTCCTCGCTTTGCTCTGACGTCTTGTAGTGAGGATAGAAACTTCTTATTCACCAGTACGTGATCAATTTGATTCCTTGGTTCTTCCATTTGGTGATGTCCAAGTGTATTTGTGTATGTTCTTGTGTGGGAACTTGCTGTCTCCTATAAATAGTTGATTTGTGACACAACAATCGATGAGCCTTTCTCCATTATTGTTACGTGTTGATTCTAGTGCATGTTTGCCCATGACTGATTCCATTCCGGTGTTGTCGGTTCCAATTTTGGCATTGAAATCCCCTTGTATTATTTTGATGTCATTTCGGTGTGCACTAGCCAGCGTTGCTTGGAGCTGTTCGTAGAATTCATCTTTTGTCGCATCATCAGCTTCTTCGGTAGGTGCATAGCACTGTATGATCGTTGTGTTTCTAATTTTCGATTGAAATCTTGCTGTTATTATTCTGCTACTGATTGGTTTCCATTCGAGAAGTGCTTTCTTTGCGTCAGGTGTTATTAATATGGCTACGCCTTGTTCATGTGTGTTGGATTTACCAGAGAACATCATGTAATTCCTTCGCTTGTTGTTAGCTCTCCGCTGTTTTTCCATCTTACTTCACTGAGTCCTAGTATCTCGATGTTGTATTCTTTCATTACTTTCTCAACTTGTGCTAACCGCGATGTTTCTATCAGAGTTCTGACATTCCAGTTTCCTACTCGTGTCCGGGTACGATAGCTAAGGGTCGATATTTTATTATTCCGGTTGGTTTTGCTTTGTTTATTTCTAGTATTCGTTTCTTTAATCATTTGAATTTCGGATTCACCTTTCGGATTAACGGGTGATTAGGCCATCGAATCCTAGCCAGTTTCCAGGGCTGCTGGATAAGGTATACTGGCATACCGTGGGCGAGATATTCTTGCTTCAATGTGATTCAATCATATTTCAATATTTTTCCTGGTGAGGTTCCCAAGCGGTCACCCGTTCAAGTTCGCACCCTTCCCAGTGTTGCTTAACTTCCTTGTAAGTGATGTTGTTGACCTATCCACTTCTCCATCTCGCCCATAATCATATTTATAGAGGGCAATAATTTAATTTTCATGCCATTTTATATAATTATATGAGCAATATAGGCTTCTACAATCGAACAGAAGCCGGGCTGAAAAAATCAGTATATTTAACTAAATTTTATTAACGAAAACGTATATTTAAATAAAAAAGTCAAAAAAGTCTGATTTAAATCAAAAAAATCTGATTTAAATCAAAAAAGTCCGACCTCATTGACTTTTTTAAAAAAGTCATGATTTTTTCCAACCCTGGTCATAATAATTTATTTCTTGTTGGTTCTGTTTGACTGGTTATTAGAAAATATAACAAGAGCTTTCAAAAATATAACAAGAGCAACAAGAGCTTGTTTTATTTCACTCCTTTGGAGATTTCCGATTTTCTTGAAATTTCGGTAATCCTTAGTATATAAAAAATATTTATTTGTTTTTTTTTACTAATGGTGTCTCAAAATTCGTTAAGAAATTTAGAGGCAAGGAAGTTTAAAGTTAAATTGTTCTCGAACGGGTTAACCGATTTTAATGAATTTTATTTTGTTTGGTAAAAAAATGATAAAAAAACCCCATCCCATACAATCAACCAAATTCAACTAAATGAAATAAGAGAATTTAACTTAAAATTTGATTTTTGAACAAAACGTATAGACCAGTCAAAATAGCTTTTTGTGAGGAAAAAATTAGTAACAGCATAAAAACTATTGGATAAGGAAGAAAATATTGCGCAAATGATGGGAATCATAAATTAAAGGTGATCTGAGCTACGAGGGTGAAATGGGGTAAGTTTTTAAGGGTAGAAAATGGGTTTTCACGTAATAAAAAGTGTATAGGTCTTTTATTTAAGCCATTTTTTCACATAACCTAAAGTTTGCCGTGAAAATAGAAAAAACCGAGAAAAAAAGGTCTTCGTTTTTAATTTTTATCTCCTACAAACAAATTTTCTTTTTCCCAGAATTTGGTGAAAACGTACCTTATTATGTCCCTAATTCGCTGTAATTTTTTGGAATCAAAATATTTATTTTTACGTTTGATTTTGTTTTTAAACCAAAAAAGTGACCTCATTTTCACACGAAAATTCTCCTGTGCTGGAAACAGCTTTTTAAAAAAAATCAATAATCTTTATTTTCGTTGAAACGTCTACTTTTAGATGGTGTAAAAAAAAAAATTAACATAAGATAAACACGGAAACATTTT
Source organism: Diogma glabrata (assembly GCA_963693315.1). Classification (NCBI taxonomy): domain Eukaryota; kingdom Metazoa; phylum Arthropoda; class Insecta; order Diptera; family Cylindrotomidae; genus Diogma; species Diogma glabrata. Next base: position 360,233,971 of record OY856187.1, on the reverse strand, counting down.
CCGTGTTTATTTTATCTTTTCCATTTAAAGAGTTATTTTTCAATGATTGTTTAAATTAAAAATATGCATTTTTTATTAAAATTTATCGTTGAAATCCTTAAAAAATATACATTTTTTCCATGGTAATGTTCATTTTTTTAAACCATCTAAAAGTAGACGTTTCAACAAATATAAAGATTACTAATTTTTTTGAAAAAACTGTTTCCAGCACAGGAGAATTTTCGTGTGAAAATGAGGTCACTTTTTTGGTTTAAAATCAAAATCAAACGTAAAAATAAATATTTTGATTCCAAAAAATATAATAAATATACACTGTCATACAGGGACATAATAAGGTACGTTTTTACCAAATTGTGTGAAAAAGTAATTTTTTTGTGGGAGATAAAAATTAAAAACGAAAAAACATATTTTTCTCGGTTTTTTCTATTTTCGCGGCAAATTTTAGGTTATGTGAAAAAATGGCTTAAATAAAAGCTATAGACCTTTTTATTATCTACAACTTTTACTTTAAACTTTTTTCGATAAAAGATCTAGTTTGGGTGAAAATCGTGAAAAACCATTTTCTACCCCTAAAAGCTCACCCCGGTAACTCGGATCACCTTTAATTTATGTTTCCCATCCAATAGTTTTCATCCTGTTACTAATTTTTTCCATGTTTTGCCTGTTCCTAAGGTATCTAGACTGGTCTAGTATCAAAGCCATTATGATTATATAATTTGAAAATAATTTTAATAAAATCAAAACAATTTTGCCAATTGGAATCATACCATTTGAATAATTTTTATAGGAACATTTTCATTAGACAATTGGTTAAGTTCATTAGGCTATAGGCTAGAAAACAATACATACTATTATTATGGAAACAACATACAAATAAAGCTGATATTAATAAATTGAAGAGGATATTTTTTTTTTAAAAAATTACCGAAATATTTAATGCATACGATATTTAATTATATGAATTTTTTATTGTAATTTAAGGGATAATTCATTATCTGTATGCCAAATTTCGAAAAATTCAGACTCGTCATATTTTTGTGTACGTATCGACTAATGATTAAATTTTCTCCCATTTTATTTGGGTCGTTTTGTGCTTTCTCTTTTGTTTGAAAACTTTGAAATTTTTTGTAAAGAAATTTGATTTTTAAATTCGAAAACGGCGAATCCTTTAGAAAATTTAGTGTTAAGAATAGACTAATGACTTAATGTCCTGAATTTTATAGCAGATTTTCTTGCTGTGAATAATTCGAACATTTTTGCTGATCTTTCCCATTTTATTTGTGTTGTTTTGGTTTTCCTTTTTATTTGAAAATTTGAAAATTTTTAGTTAGGAAATTTGATGTGAATTTGATGTGAATGAATTGGAAAATTACTTTTAATTACAGCATCTTTTCTTCAAGGTTTTATTAAGATTTTTATCTGTACGATGTACAATAGATCTAACCATTGTTGTGACCTGGGGTCCTATTCCCACACATAAATGTGAATTTTGACAATATTGTGAAGTTTGTATTGCATAACATTAAACGGTAACGGTAACGATTTTCCGGAAAACGAATTTTCCAATATTGTCTAAACTCCATTAAGACAATATTGTGAAAATCGTTACCGTTACAGTTCAATGTTATGTAATACAAACTTCACAATATTGTCAAAATTCACATTTATGTGTTCAGGAATATGGTCTCTGGAGAAGCTTTGATATTAAATTCACACTTAACATACAAAAAAAACAGACACAAGTGGAATCGATCACTTTAGTTCAAATATTTTATTAACGGATTATGTGTTCGGGAATATGGTCTCTGGAGAAGCTTTGATATTAAATTCACACTTAACATACAAAAAAAAACAGACACAAGTGGAATCGATCACTTTAGTTCAAATATTTTATTAACGGATTATTTGTAAATATAATGTGTGACGATTTAGTTTATATATTTTATTCATTTTATATATTTTACTTAATTAACTATAACTCTGTATGAGCTAACAGGGAACTTCTTTACTTGACTGATTTAAACTGACTGTAAAATATATTAACTTCGCGGCAAACTTAAAACTAAACTGAGTACTGACTATTACGGAATCTTAACTGATTGACTAACTAACTCCTTCAACTGACAATCTATTCACTTCAATTGTCCGACAAACTCCATTCACGTCCACTTATCTATCTATCTATTCACTATTCTGACTCTTAAACTGAAGTACTGACTGCAGACTAAACTCTAACTACTAACTATTTTTACTTAATTATTGAATATCTGTTTTTTTGTTAAGTTTTGATTGTTCGATTGTTTAAATTATTACAATTTAAAATTTATCAAAATAGCAATATTAATAATTTCTTAACTTTAAATTTTTAAGCAAGATATTTTTTAGTAATTTTTAATTATTTCGAAATAATTTCGCGCATGTAAATAAAATTGAATTTCAAAATATAAAGTAATAAGTAATTCTCAATAATAATTGAATAGTTAACAGTTTTGAATTTTTGAGTTGTTTTTTGTTATGCTTTATAACACGTTGCTACATAGTTTATTATGTTTCACAACACCATTATGTAGTTTAGATTTATAAGTCACTAGAACTGAATGTTTGCAATTAGATTGACGTGTTCATTACAAGATTCGTAAAAGTTTTAACTCAGTTCCAGCTAGGGGATCGAACCGGCGTCTTTCTGTTCGGAGTCTATGGTTAACCATTTAACAACCTCGACCCTCTGCTCAGAAGGACGCTGGTTTGAACCCTTAGCTGGAATTCAGATAAGACTTTATTACGGATCTTGTAGTGAGAACCGTGCATTCTTGATAATGGAAACATAATCATGAGCATCCGAGGAGTTGCGTACCTTGAGATTAAAATTCCAACTAGTATCAGTCTGTGAGTTCGAATATGTCTCCTCGGCCCATCACAAATGCTGAATTCCACGCAAATATTTCAAAAGAAAACGGACTCATATGAGGAACATATAGTGCCTCTGACAACCCCAAAAACCAAAGGAACCAAAACCATCACCACCATCACAGCAAATATAAATATTACATTAAAAAAACATGTTTTACTCATCCTATTATTTGTTACTGATCCAAACCTCCATACTTCTCCAACATTAGCCAACCATAGTGACTAGCAACTCGGTTCACGGAAATCAATCGTTGCGCCAAAGATACAGGCGATTGTTGAACAAGACTAAAAATACAATATCATAACTTAACGTTGCGGCAATGGTAGCGGCGATTGTTGAATGCGAATAATAGTATAATTTATTCGTTGCGCCAAAGTCACTGGCGATTGTTGAGAAAGAACAATAAAATGATATAAACCAATCGTTGCAGCAATGTCAATGGCACAACTACAGATGATAGCTGTATCAAAAAACAAATACAGATGGTTGTTGAATCGAAGGTTGTTGAATAGATGATAGTTGAATAGAGGAATGCAGCTGGCTGTTAAATATTATCGAAACATAAAATAATTCTCCATGACTGTGGTTAGTTTTATTGAATTAAATGATTGGAGTTCGAAACTTGAAAACAACAATCAAAACTACAATACAAGCAACAATCAGTAATCACCAAATTAATTTTGATTGATTCACAAATCAAGATGCTAACAATTACGGTGCGATATGAGGTCAGAAACTATCGATCAAACAATCCAAAATGAATCGTGTTGGTTTTTTTGTCAATTGTATGGATAGCAAAAACATTTCATAAATTTCACACCATAGTTTGTTAAATTCAGTCTTAGAATTTTATTTAATTTTAGTATATTCACGTTGGCTACGCACAGTTATTTTTTTTTCATTGATTTCTTGCTGTGAAAATTTGAATATTTTTACTCCCATTTGTTTTGTTTTGCTTCTCTTTTTTGTTTGATAGTTTTAAAGCGTTTTGTAAAGAAATTGGAAAATTCTCCAAAACGGAAAACACTTAAACAAATGGGCGGAGGGGAGGTTTGTTGTAAATTTAGAGTTAAGAAAAGACTAATGAGCTGAATTTCAAAACAGTTTTTCTTACTGTAAAAAATTCGAAAATTTGTTTTTTGTAAAGAAATATTATGTTTATATTCCAAAACGGCAAAACCTCTAGAAAATTTATAATTAAGAAAAGGCTTATGACTTGCAACTCAAAGTAGCCTTTTTGCTGTATATGTGTGTGAAGAAGTGTGTGTTTTTATGAAAAATTATAACAGACAAACAGTGGAAAGAAAGGCTGGCATTTTTATAAAATATTGAAGACATTTAATGTCATATTTAATATGTTTCTAGATATTAATGTACTGCTATATAAGGAAGCGAAACAATTCTGTGAAAGTGAGTTTAGAACAAAGTGTAAGCACAAACTAGGAGAAGGTTAAAACAACATCAGTTGAAAAAAAAATTTCAAATAAAAAGTGACTGTTTTATAATTACGGGTGCCTTAAATAATTGTCGCTTATACTAAAATTGTTAGTTATATTAGATATTAGTTACACCAAAATAGATTAGTATTCGCAAATCAATTTTTGGCTTTTTGAATATTGCTGTTTTTATTGGATAAATTGGAAAATAGAAAACATAGATATTTTTTGCGGTATTTTTATTGAATCATAAAGTAAAATTTTAGTATTTGTGTTGAATCATAAAGTACATAAGACACGGTTCGGGCAAATGGCAAATTTGCTGTTTTGCATAAATGTGGCGGATTTTGGTTGATGCAGTGTAGAATCTTCTCCTTCAATACATGGCTATTGGACGGCCAGTGTGTTTAGTTTCACTAATTGATACAGTTTTTCAATAGCTTCTTCACTTTCTTCGAAGTTAAATCAATATTCCGACCATATTTTGTACGAAATTTGTGAACTGTGAAAACTTTTATAAGTTTTTAAATATTGTTCAACAATGAAAATGCGCTGTTCTTTCGCGTCTTGCACCATTTTGAGTTACCCTAAACTGTCAGCTGTCAAACTATTATTTTTGTGGTTGCAAACACTTTGCCGCACAAATGGTGGCAAATTCAAATTTTGTGTAAATTTTGAGAAATCCTTTATTTAGTTTTATTTATTTTTTATATAATATCTGAATTTAATTTTTAGGCAATTCCATGTGTAGTTCCACATCAAGGTTTTAATGCAGTCGAAGATGCAGCTGCATTGCGTGCAGCAATGAAGGGTTTTGGTACAGATGAGCAAGCTATAATAGATATTCTAACCCATCGTTCCAACCAACAACGAGTACATATCAAAAAAGCGTTTGTTGATGAATACGGAAGGGTAATTTTTGATTTTGTTTTAGTAGTTATTTTTATACTAATTAAAAAAACAAATTAGGATTTGATTGAAGATTTAAAAAGTGAGCTTGGAGGTAAATTTGAAGATGTTATATTAGCTTTGATGCTACCAATTGATGAGTATTTATGTAAACAACTACATAAAGCAATGGATGGTATTGGGACAGATGAAAGTACACTTGTGGAAATTCTTTGTACGAAGAGCAACGAGGAGGTTAAGAGATTAACCGCGATATATGAAGATTGTATGTTTTATCTGTGAGATAGTTGTGCGATTTCAAACTTTTTTTTTAAATTTAAGTGTATGGCCGTCCTTTAGCAGAACATATGTGCAGTGAAACCTCTGGACATTTTCGACGACTTTTAACTTTAATTGTTTGTGGTGTACGAGATCCTATTGGGACTGTTGATCACGCTAAAGCAGTAGAACAAGCACAAGCGTTGTATAATGCTGGAGAAGCAAAATTTGGAACAGATGAAGAAGTATTTAATAGAATTTTAGCACATGATAGCTTTGCACAACTACGACTTGTTTTTGAAGAATATAAAAATTTATCAGGAATGACCATTGAACAATCGTTGAAACATGAAATAAGCGGTGAACTTTTGGAAGCAATGAATGCCATCGTTGAATGCGTTCAATCGCCTGGTGCGTTTTTCGCGACTCGTCTCTTCAAGGCTATGGATGGATTGGGCACCGATGATGAAACTCTAATTCGTATTATAGTTTCACGTGCTGAAATTGATTTGGAGAACATAAAACAAGAGTTTGAGCGTATTTATAATCGCACTCTTCTTAGTGCAGTTAAGGTTTGTAGTTTTAAGCATGTCTTGGTATTAATTTTTTCAATCAATTTAATTTTAATTTTTAGAGCGAAACTTCTGGTGATTATAAAAGAGCATTGTGTTCTATAATCGGTGACGCCTAGATTTTTTGAAACATCGATATGAATTACAAAAATGCTAATTCTCTTCACTTGTGCTAAATTGTACATCACTTGATTTAAACGAATCTCATTTACTTTTATTAATCTATATAAATTAATTTTGTTTTATTATCATATTAGAGTTTTGCTCGTGTATATTTTCTTTTAAATATTTTATTGTTGACTTTAATAATAAAGACAAAACTATTAATTCCATCCGAAAATTTTTTTTGATTTTTTATATTTATAATAATGCAGTCGATAACAGATGGTCTGGTCTCGCATACGATTATTAGCTTGAGTAGAAAATACCATTGCGTTGTAAATCGTTTTATATGTCTACACAGAGTATTAAAATCATGACATTACCTGCAACTCCTATTTATTTTGGTGTAAAATGAAATATAAAATTCTAATTTGACGATTGTTAATATATGCGAAAATATATTATTCATTGAAAACGTAAACCCAAAATTGTAATTTTAAAAACACTTTTTTGGAAACTAACTAAAAAGTTTTTTTTTTATTAATTAAAAAGAACAACTAAGCTACGCTCATCTAGTAATTTACATTTCATATTTATAGCACATTTTTGGGGGTGTAACCCATTGGTTAGTCCCATTTACATTATTCTATTAAGTATGCTTTTTATTATAAAATCAAATCTAGTGGCTTCGTTCTTTTAAGCCTTCTGTCAGCAACGGGCACATCCATTAGCTGGCGTATTTCAATATTTTCATGTACGCGAATACGCGTGGTGTGTTTAATTGCATATTTTTTTATTTCATCCTTTACGAACTCTATCTGTAGGTCCCTATGGATGTCTTCGTTTATGATGTACCACGGGGTATTAACAATGCAACGCAGCACTTTGTTTTGGAACAACTGGATGATTTTCGCGTTCGTTTTTTTAGTGCAGTCCCATAGCTGAATACCATACGTCCACACTGGTTTCAGTATTTGACGATACAGAAGCAGTTTGTTTTGTTGAATAGATAGTACTGAGTTTCTACCAAGTAACCAGTACATCTTTCTAAATTTCAAATTCAATTCTTCTTTTTTCTTTTTAACATGTTCCTGCCATCTCAGTTTAGCATCCAGAGTCATGCCTAGATATTTTGCTGTGTTTGCATAAGCAACTTGTGTTGAGTTGATTTTCAGAGGCATTTGGCTTACTTTTTGGTTAGTGAAGGCTTTTTAAGGGTTTTTAGTCATTTGGTGATTTCTTCGGTTTTAGGATCATAATCACTTCTGCTACTTTCCATTGCATCGGTACATACTCTGTAGGGTTCAATGAGGGTTCATACTCATTGAACCCTACATAAGGGATGGGGACAGAATAAAAAACATATGTTTTTAGTAATAACTCACAAACTAAGGAGTCGTTAATTCAATTTTTTATTTTTAAAAAATATTTCGATTTTTCTCGATTTTTTAAACCAAACTCGCATTTTTAAAATAGTAGATTATACGCCAAGGGTGAGAAGTGTAGGTTTTTCTACAGGGTAGTGTTTGAAGACCGAGTTCGATGAGTAGCAGTCAACAAAGCATTTCAACTTGACCTCTGCTGAACGAATTGAGCTTTGTTTTGACCGAGTTTGTATCCAATTAAAGGGGTTGAGGTTTAATTGTAGTTTTATAATTTTGAAGGAAAAAATCAAACAATTGACAAAGCTAAATATTAAAGAAACAGGCAGAAGCAGTAAACCATCTTCAAAAAAATACTCAAACTACTATTTTTATACTTACTATAATTATATTCCAACTTAATTTATTTACAAATCTTTTGAATTTTATTATTAATTTTTTAATCTTTGTTCTTTTTTAATTGTGGTGAGAATTTCATTCTTTTAACTTCTAATAAATATGCTAAATTTTTTAGGTAGATTTCATATAAAAATCTACCTATTTTAATATTTTATAATTTGGAATTAAATATTTGGTTGCATTATATTTAAATGTAATTATTGTTTATGATATGAAAATATGTGAGATAATTAATTTTGAAAAGTTTTTATTATTTTTGTTTTAAAAAAGAAATTTTATAATATATTTTTAATTTTCAATAAATTTTATGTAAAAATTAAAATAATCAATTTATTCCAATATTTTTTTATTATTTGCTGAATCAAATAAAAAAAAATTAGAGAATTATTATATCTTTAACCACAATGAGACTTTTTAAAAATAGTCATATTTGTATTTAATTAAAGTTAAATAAAATCAATTAATATGTGATGTTTGATAATAAATTTGTTTTGATGTTTAATAAAAAAATTGTTTTTATTTGAAAATTTAATTATAATATAATTATAAAATTTTATATCTCTACATATAACAATTTATTTGACTAAATTTTGTAAGTACATAAATTTAATTTACTTATTTTTGAATTAGTATTTAATAAATAATTTTCAAATATGTAACTAAACCTATTGGCAGTTTGTGTTTGAAAAACTATTTTTATATTTGCTTGTTAAACAGTTTGCGACCAGCGCATTTAATTTCTTGTTTGTTATATGTTAGTTGTTTATGGTAATAATAATATATGTTATTTGAAAGTATCTAGTTTTAGGGGGATCCGAAAAGTCGTACAGTTATCTTATATTTAATCAAAAATCTTTCGAATATCAAGAAAACTTTCTAAATCTAAACGTACACCCGTTACAAACGATCTCAACCCGTATAACAATTCAACGTAAAAATAAACTATTTAATTTACAATATTTTGATCAAAAAATATTTTCTTATGAAAATATATTTTTGTTATTTGTATTATTATGTTTTGGGTTATAAAAAAATATTATATGTGTTATATTTATTTTAAAAAATATTCTGCCATTCTATTTGATGTTTTTATAAGTTTATAAAATTTTTTGTATCCAATTATTAAAATTTGATTGTATTGTATTTGATTTTAAATATTTAAATTTTTTAAAATTTTAATTCTAAATTTTTAATTTAATTTCAATTATTCAAAGATAGATATTTATAGAAAATCATTCGTTTTGCTCTTTTTTGGTACAAAATGTACGCTCCTCTTAAAAATCGTATTTAATTATGGTTGTTTTAAAAAAGGTTTATAGTTTTGTCATTAACTATTTTCAGTATTGGATTATGTATTCAATTCAATCAGTTTAACAGTTTGAGTTTAATATAAAATTTGTTTGCTCAGTTTAGGTAACATCAAGAACAGCAAATGAATCGGGAAGTAAAACAGCATACTCAACTTGTCCGTTTTCTTTCTCATCAGTGTCGACGGATCCATCTTCGGACATTTGATCCTAAAACACATATTAGAATTAATATTAAAAATTATCATTGCATAATGGTAAAATGCTTCATGAATGTCCTTCTTCGGCGTATTGTAAAGCACTTACCCATTTCTCACCTGTTGTTGTGGTTTCGCTATCTGCTATTGATGAAACTATACTTAGACGCTGTTCTCTTGGGTTATATGGTTGCAGTTGTTGTTGGGTCGGTTTTTGTATTATTGAGATTGGTGGTTGCGGTGATTCCGAGGCTGCGACATGTGTACGCCACGGGGGCCACAGAGGCTATTCTTCAATCAATTCCCATATCATAAGTGTAGCATCAGTACCTCCAACAGTGACAACATAACGATCTCCGAACAAGAAACGTGCGCATGCTAATGAATTTGAATAAGTTTTAGCTTCCGCATATTCGGCTCGGGAGCTTATACAAGGATATCTAATGTAAAACCATAATATTAGTATTGGAAATAGATACAAACCTATAATATAATTTTACCTAAACAATCTTAAGTAGCCATCACCGTCGCCCGAAACTAACATTTCCTGACCCGTTGCTCGACTGCATGTTGTTACCAACGAACCAGTTGTTGAATAATAACGGTTATTCCATATACCTGAATTTGAAAAATTTAATATAATGAATATAATTGTAGTTGTGGTTGTAAAATTAATAAATTTTTTCTATTTTATATATAACGAGAAAAAGTTATCAGTTCGTCGAAAATTTAGTGCGTTCATTATTATTACGATGAACTCATAAAGTCAACAACACCATAAAGAATTCATTACGCAGCTAGCACATAATGAAATAATAGACGCAACCTAGAATCGTCATGATTACGCACAGTCATCAACTACAGTAAATATCCCGCTTACTCATACCGCAATTGAAAAATAACGGCAATAGATGTTGCTACTGAAGGTTATATTTTAGGAATGCTAGCGGACGAAAAGGCTTAGACGGTTTAACATTGATGCGACGAATTGATTGATGCGAATGAGTATTATTGAAAATTTTAGGGCGAAATTATACGAGAATAAAAATAATATTATTGGTATTCATCAAGTGATAAATGGAATTTTCGCATGAATATAATTAAAAACTAAACACTTAAAAAATTTGTAGGCAAAATAAAAAACAATGGTCTGTTGAATTTTTTAATTTGATATGAAATGGAATTGATCTAGTCGACTTACTTTTTCTCAGAATACAATCTTTTCCAAAACGCTTTTACATTTGTAAAATTTAAAGTGGTCCGTTATCCCATGATCATGTTTGGTTGGTGGTTCGTGAAGTTGATAGATTAGATTTTTTTCACCTCTAAAACAAGGATTGAATGGGTTCAAACCCATTTGAACATTTGTAAAATTTATTGCAAACCATTAGAAGCGGATCATGATTCGCTTTGTTGGAGTAGTATACATGCAAACATAGTTCTGTACGTCTATTCCGGCATTTCCCTGGAAATTGGGAATTGAGAAAAAAGTGCAATAAATGAAAAAAAAGAAATATTTTCTACTACAAATTTGCTATTTCCCGCAGCACGGATTACTAGTTATGAAAAAATTGTTATAATTTATTTCTCAATTCCTATTTCACGATGTACCGGAATAGTGCTACTGGTAAAGGATATTTTCGCTACTTCAACAATCTGTTATATATGGAACAAGAGTTGGTTATGTGAACGATTTGCGAAGAAACACTACATGATTTGTTCTATTTTTGAATAGTTCTCTGCCCCAAAAGCAAAATCAGATAGGTTTGTAAAATTTAGTACATTTATTATCTTTTTCATCGTACACAAATTAAAAATTTCCCCATATCATCTCAATATACAACACAAGTCAACCATTTCCTTATATCATCTCAATAAACAATTCTAATCAAACGAGAAAATATTCTCTTCAACTACAGACAACCATTCTCCTTTTTATAAATTCCATAACCATATTCTACAGTAAAAGCCCGATTATCCAGTATTCAATTAATTGAATATTCAGTTAACCGGAATTTTAAATTTTCGAATTTTTTCCTCTAACACAATAAAAATGTTATTTTTGTCTGGGAATTCACAGGAAATATGTTTTGCTCTAACTTTTGAATTATTCAAAATTTTAAAATATTTATTATTTACCTTATTACCTTATTTTTGTATTTGTATAAAATATTATTTGCAATCAATGTTATAAACAGTTTGAAATACATATATACAAATACAAGTTTCTAGTATTTTATATGAATGTATCGACAAGAATCCTAACAAAACATTTATATGAAGTATAACATAAATTCTATTATCCGGACGCTTCAAACCCCGAGTATTCCGGATAACTGTGCTTTTACTGTATCTACATATAATATTATGACAAAGTTTTACATAACAAAAATTCTTTTTATTTATGTAGATAGAAACATGCATTAATAATTAATATTGAGTGATGCAACAAAGCAATTAACTAATAAAATGTTGATGCTTGATTAACCTGTAGCACACATAAATATTTTTGTTGAAATGGATTTTTTTAATTTAAAGACCGGAACCGAAATAAATTAGCAAATCATTAGAGAACTTCTTTAAATATGAATATTCTTTCGTCGTTACAGATTTGTTTGGTTATGGAAGACGCATAATGCGTCTGACCACTGAATTTATTCACTTCAAAAAGCAATATAGGAAAGAGCCGTAAGCTTGGTCGAAGCTTTGGAAAGTAGATATGCAATTATTTCTGATTTTAGAAATTTTGCTTGCCCAACATTCAACGGATTTAAAACCATCTATAGATATTTTTAAAATTTCATGCCAATTTTTTTTATATAGTTTTGAATAATACGTTTTGTTCATGTTTTCTTTCCCCGCTTAGTTCCAAACCTAATTGATCGAAAAACTTAAACACAGAATGATAGAAAAATTAGTACGTTATTAATGAACAATATAGCGAAGCGTCAAATACTCATAATTATAGATGGGAAATCGAATCAAAACGCTGTTTGAAAGGTAGGTTTGTTTGAAAGGTAGGTACGGGGGTAAGGGCTTTATAAAAATATTACACTGACAAAAAAATTTATAGTTTTAGAATTTAGAAATTTAATTTTTTAAACATGGAGATTTCAAAATGTACCTTTTTCCTTTCATTTTTATATTTTAAAGATTTATTGTACCTTTCAGCAAAAAAAATTACTTAAATCGAATAACCCCTTCGAACACAATTTAACTTTAATCTGTGATTGTAATTAAATTTCGAGGCACCCTCTGTCAAAACTAGTGACGAAATAAAAAAACTTATTATTTTTTTTTATACTAACGAAACGATTCCCGAAGTTTTAAAAAAATCGAAAATGCTCGGGCTCAAATTTTTTATTTTATCGGCGTCTATCGGAGTCTTGATTCGATTTTTTATCTATTGTATGCAACACTAATAAAAAGTTCTTAAAACTTCGGTTTAATTGCGTGGACAGTCCCTATATATTACAGGGGTGAAGCGTATGTTTTTCAAACCAATTTTAAATGTCGAAACACTTAACAGAAACGAATTTATTACTGCTTAGATCAGCACCTTAGCGTAATTTTGAGACGGTTAACATTCACTTCGTGTTGATCATCTCCGTTTGGACTTTAAGATAATTATCATTAACAATTAATTATTTTAGCATGTTTTTGTAGTATGGAAAAATCCACTTCGAATAATGTTTGTTATTCAACGGACTGTGCGAAATTTTACCAATGCTTTTATGTTTCCAGATTCATCCAACATATCATGCACAATTCACAACCGATATATTCCAATATATTATATAACCATCTAATAGTTTCTCATCCGATATTCCTTATCCTCTCATAAGGGATCTATGTTTTCGTCTTGTGATGGTAATCCACAGCTAGAAAAATTTTTGTGTGTTCATTTGTCCACTGAGAGCCAAATTTCACATAAGCTCAGACGGTTTCGGATCTTTATAAATTTTGTTCTTGCAATGAGTATGAGTGGAGTAAAAGTTCTAAATCAAAATAACGTTATCATTTCAACTTCACAAAGTTCAGGTCAATTTAATTCGAGTTCACACATATAACGGTTAGTGCCAATTTTTTCCGATTCAACGCAATTTGATTTGTTTTTGCGGTTTCAACGGAGGTTGCTTCGGAGGACCTCACCACTTTGTCCATTATCGACCAAAAACTAATCAACTAATCTCATTCACATCTTCATCTGCGTTGTCAAAATGTCATCAAAATTGTTTTATGAACGAAGTTTGTATGCTCCCAACAAACTTTGAAAACAATGTGAGAGAAGGCAGAACCTGTATGGGGGATCCTCCGCAATTTTGGTCCATGTGCTCCAAAAATTGATCATTATGGATGGACTATTGGTGGGTGACAAAACGGATGAGATTTTGATGTAACTATGGTTCACTTGAAAATGGAAAATCTGGATTCATTTCAATTGGACTTAATTGCGCTGTATCTCGAACACCTGCGTATTTGAATTAAATAACTTCTAATAATCGCTTTCAATCTTATTGAGACATTAATCAATTTTGATGACAATTTGACAAAAGACAGAGAGTTGAATGATAAAGAACTGATTAGATTGTCGACGATAGTGGAATAAGTGGTCAGGGCCTCCGCAGGACCTGTTTATTTGAAACTTCAATAACATTCGTTCCTTATAACTTTTTTGATTAAACTTGGAAAATATATTTGGGTTATGATTTGTAATAGTTCTGCATTCCAACAGTTCTGCACCACGTTTGTCACTACCGACAATTTTTTTAAATTTTTCTATTCGTACGACGGGATTGAATTTATGTCTGTTAGGATACTCTACAGCTTGCTTTAATGAACTAATTTTGATGAAACTTTGGGAAAGATGGAAATTGTTGGCAGAGATGGAAAAGAACAGGAGCTGATAAGCTTTTGAGCGATAATGGGCAAAGTAATTGGGGGCTCCGGAGAACTACATGAAATCTACGACATCAGTTAGCCATAAATTGAAGTATGTGATGGATATAAGCATATCTAGTACATTATGTTATAAATATATCTAGTACATTCTGTTTCCAGAGCTGCGGTGAAGTCTATGTATCAGCGTCGCTAACATTTTTTATTTACAAAAAAATACTATACCTGCGACAAGGAAGCCAACAGTACAGTTGTGAGTTAGCCATTTAACATCTTTCATAGCAACCGGACTTTTTTCAGGAGAGAGTGATCGTACATCCCCTTAAATATTTAAAGATTAATTAAAAATTAATAAAGAAACTTTACTTAGAGAATTAGTAAACGTACAGAATAATAAATCATAATCAGTGGTAACAGTTTGTATAAAGTTACCATCAATACTCCAATCAATATGATTTAACGGTTGTGACCCACGTATTTTGTTAACTTTTTTATATGAAAATCCATCTCTAGACACACGGAATAAATATATGCTACCGTTTTGAGAACCAATCGCAATCATATCACCAACTTGATTGAATCCTAAACAATTTAAAGGAGATCCACAAATTCTTAATGTCAGCATAACTGATCCATTATCAGCATTTAAAATTAGAAGATGTCCTTCGGTACTACCAGCGGTTAGCGCCGCACCAAATGGATGATAAGATAATGAAATACACTCATATCCAACTTGTGTGGTCCAAATAAGTTTCTGTTTCTTCCACAAGCAAATATTTTTATCATGTCCTGCGGTAGCGAACAATTCTTCTTCAGGATGTGCAGCCAATCCCCATAACTGTCTTCCATGCCCAAATACAACTTGATTGAATCTTCTTTGTAGTGATCCTTCCAAAATATTATTTCTTGTTGTTCCTACATATATGTTACCATCGTTTCGTCCAGGTCGTTGCGGATAAATAGTACGAACACCACCAGCCGATTCTGGCAGTTTTGTATCGGTAATTCTTTTATAGTTTTGTAACGAATCCCAAGCCGCAATTTTTCTATCTTTTTCACCACCTGATAGGAGTGTTCCTTCGGACAACATAACCAAACAACTGATCCCTTTATTGTGTGCTTCAAATTCCATTCGTACAAAATATGCACCATCTGAATCAACGCTATAAACAGTTATAAAACCATCACTATCTGCTGTTACTACATCACCATCTGGCTCAAATTGAACACTAGTTACATGCGTACGTGATGGCTAGAATTGTAATAAAATTGAGTTGATTCCGTGATCAATCATTTATTTAAAAATATTAGCCTACCGGTTTTATGATATCAGTTCGTTCAAAGAATCCATCTTTTCTCCTATGCCAAAAAGCTAAATGACCACGACCGTGTGTTATAAGTAGATTATCGTCTAACGGATGGAAAGTAGCTCCAGATAATCCCTCTTGAAGTGTCTTAAAAAGAAAAAAGAAAACTTATTTTCTTTCAGTTTCAGTTTCAGTACATGTGTTATTGTAATTGTAGTTTGTTTTTCTCAAGAAACGGTAGTGACGTTTTGCCTTTGAAATACTTAGTTGACACGAAAATGTGCTATTTTAAACTAAAACTTTTGTGAAGAACGTGACCTAGATATAAAAGTTTGAATACATGTTTGGTGTAATTTTATTTAAATATTTTTGATAGTATCAAATAAGGGTTCAAGTTAGTTAGCTGATGAAAAAGGATTAGAATTATTTTGAAAAATCAAACTTACTGCAACTTTGCCTAATAAATGCCCCCATTGCCATTGCCAAACTGATAATATGCTTTCACGTCCTGAATCAACGGCGAGGATATAACTGCCACCATTCTTAAACAAAAATGAGATATAAGGATTTATAAAATATATGGTTTTTGTTTTCTCTACTCACCAATTGTGAAAAGGCAACTGCAGTAACCCCACCATCTAATTCACTCATTCCAAAAACATACAGTGTTTGAAGGGATTCTGTACTCCAAATTCTAACATGTGCTTGAGATTTACGATCACGTCCGGCACGCTGGCCTGATGCAACAAGTTCTCTCGACGGATGAACATCCATACACATAATATCTTCGGTGTGTCCAGTATAATGTCTCTGTGATTCTTCATCGCGATCAAATAAAATAGCAACAGCTGCAACATAATATAATAATTCACCGGTTGGTAGAACCCATAAGTTACGTCTTGCATCAATTCCTCGATATCCGTGTACCCAGTGTAGCATTAACTTCTTATCGGGAGGTGAGTTATCCATTGGTGGATGATGTACGGGTGGATAGAATGTTCTTCTCAATCCCTTAATCGTTACCCTGCTTGGTTCTTCTTTCATCATTTCAACCATTGTATAATCTGTAGGTCGTACAATTTCACTTTCGGGGGCATATAAAACACGAGGTCGACTTTTACTTCGAGCACGAGTTTGTTGTTTTGCAACAACTGTTGGTTTTGGTATTTCTTCTGGAACCATAACTCCACCTCCTCTAGATCTTGATCGCCTCAATGGTGATCCAGGCATTCCTACGATAGCTGCTCCAATCGTTCCAGGTCCTAAATAAAAAGTGTCCACATCGGCAAACTCATTCCGAAGTTGTGAAAAACTACGAATCTTCAAAAAAATTTATGGTTGTTAATTTTTTACTCGAAGTTTGTTATAAATAATTAATATTACTTCATGACCACTAGCAGTATACATTTTCTTAGTTCCTGTCATTTTTAAAACTTGACCCAGATCATCTAAAACTTCTTCAAACGGTTGCGATGTTCGTAAATTTAATAGAACACGACACTAAAAACAAATAGAATAGCAATTATTTTTGAATCACCCTATTTTAGAATAAAACAATTCATTTTTTTTCTGTTAAAATGACGGAAGTCGTAGTCGAGAAATTAACATAAGAGATATATAACATTTTACTAAATGAAAAATAAAACAACAAAATTCCGCAAAAATTTGAATAGAAAAATTAAGAAAACACAAAACGGTCACTTCCCTTTAACCGTTGTGAAATTTTTTTATTGTTTGGCTAAAGCAAAAAAATTATTTTGAATCGATAGAGTAAGGTGAAGGAAATGAATTGGCAAGAATCGATTTTAAGCGAATATTTAAATTAGTTTCGGGTGACAAATTTTCTGTTGCATTTAATTAATAAAATTAAAGACATCCATTTTCTCGCTTAAGTAGTTAACTACATGGGTACTGCACTTTCCAGGGTCAGAATAATTTTTGATTGAACCAAGTTTATACTCGTGCAAGTCTTTTAATTTTATGTACACGAAAACAAGAGGTAAAACATAAAGAATAATTTATGCAACTCAAACGATTTGATGTAATACCACGAAAACACCAATCATTGAAATTTTCTTCTACTAGAAAATTTATATCGATATTTTTTAAGGAACATAAATTATTTACTATATACACATATATTTGCAAGTAGAGATTCTTTTTTTTGGAAATTTATTAATTTATGAAACAGGAAGTTCATGACAAAACGGTAAAACATTAATAATTTTTTTTTGCTTACTTGAACACTATGATCCATATTATTTATAATTCTAATGACACGACCGGCGCTTGGTTTAACAGAATTACCTCCTGAAGGCTGTGAGATATCTGCTTCCACAACTGATGCTTTTCTTGCGAGATTCTTTTGTGATCCTCCCCATCCTTGATTACCTGGTGATGCGTACCACATTCCGTTTTTTTTACCATAACTAGCGGGCTGTTAAATTGAGAATGAAAATATTTGAATTTGAAGAATTCATTGTGTTGTATATATAAAAAAGTAATTATTAATTAATTCATAAAATTTGTGTTATGTAATCAAACAAAATTGTTTTAATTTTTGATAAATAAGGTCACAGCTAAAATAATAAATACATAGTTACTTTCATTGATATAAAATAAAAAGCTAGGGAAGATTTATTATTTAATAACAATATTAAAAAGTTCGTCCGTATTTTATTTACACTATTTTATGTACTAGTTACAGCATATCGGTTACAATTAGTTTTATCGCTGTTAACAATATCGCATTACGACTTTAGCTGTTTTTCTTTCTACCAAAGGAATTGATTAAATACAATTTTAATCAATGTCTAGCCTATTCTAGTACGAAATTTCTTTATTGAGAATATTCTACAAATACTCAGAACTATTCCTTTTTATCATTATATCTGTTTTTTGTAAAGTCAACAATCTACATGCAGCAATTGTTTTGCGTGTATTGTATTTGTTGTATCTTTTTTTTATGTTTCCGTTAGAAAAATTATGTCGTTTTCGGGCACAGCAAAATACAGAGAATCTAACTGTGATATTTTTAAGATACTTTTGTGTTTGTTTTGTCAAAAAGCTAAAATATTAAATGTGGTAGCTGGTAACGTCATAGATGTTACCGCAACCCAAACGAAATTCAAAAATTATTTATTTATTTGCATTTTAATTTGACATTTTTTTAAATTATCAAACAACTTGCAACCGTCAAACAGAACGCAAACTCTCTAATATATTTTTATAAATAGAGACTTTGTGGGCGATTCATTTATAATCGGGGTTATCGTTAATTTATTCGGAATATTTATTCTGATTGTTCTAATCTTGAGAGAAAACGTTCTTTAATTAATTATAAGCAATCCATACTATTTTCTTTTAATATTTAAGAACATACAGAATACATTCTTCTTAAACTACACTCTTTTGAAGTATGAGCCACCGCTGGTTATTCTGGAAGGATATCTCGTTTCGGGGTGTCTAATTCGAAATTTCATTGTGACCGATCGAGGATCACAATTTGATCTCAATTATATTCAAAGCTGTTGGGTTTTAAATATCGACGAACCACACACAGCTTATAATCCTAAATGTAATATTATAATTGAACGCTTTCATAGAACGCTGAAAACGGTCATAATGTGTCATGATTGGCTAGATTGGACAAGTATTGAGTCCCGAACATACTTGTTGGACTTCGTAGAGCGTTTCGGGGAGATTTTAAATCTACCTCTGAGGAATTAGTGTATGGATCTACCTTACGCTTGCCGGACACTTTTTATCGGTACAAAAGGCATTGGTTCCACAGTCTAATTTTGAGCAAACCTCAAGCTGCAATTTTAACAATCTTCGACCTGTTACTTTTTCTTGTCACTCTAATGACAACGTTTTTGTTTTCAAGGATTTGAAAACCTGCTGTCACGTTTTCCTCAAAATAGACACGGTTCAAGGGCCGTTGCAACATTCTTACGGTGGACTCTATCTCGTCATCAATATAGATGACAAAACATTCACTATGGATATTAGAGGAAGAATGGTCAAAGTTAGTTCGACAGACATGAACTCAGATATCAAGATAAAACCAAGTCTAACTGACCATTGATCCACCGTTTACCGCTAATATCTAGCTCTCCTAAGCATTGTTCTTCGATAGATGTTTTGAATCCTACGAAACAGGATCACAACTCCAATTCCGATCCTTCCTCGACTCGGATCACAATTATAAAAACAGTGCCATTTGATCTACAACCTCAAAACTTTTATTCTTCATCTTAAATTCATTATCTATGTATTATCTATATTTTGTAAATATTAATACCACTGGTAAGGAGGTGTATGCGGCGTATATTTAAACTTAAAATGCAAATTTTTAAACATTGTAGTTTATGAAAAAGCAAAACAAAAAACGATTGAAATCTCAAGGTTTTGAGATATCAAGACTTCGGTTTGACTTAAGGGTTTTATATAGTTTTCAGCAAAAGGTTTTTATGAGGACAATGTTTTTAGTTTTGGGCAACGATGTGTATCAAACAAAAAATTCTTCGTAAAAGCATAAGTACAACTTTTTCATAATTCTAAAAAAAATTCAAAAATTATTACAAAATCAAAAATTGATACGTTTTTCAAAATTCCAAAACTATTGCAAAAATTATAACCAAATCAAAAATTGAAACTCTTTCTAAAATCCTACAAATATTGCAAAAATTATAACTAATTCAAAACTTTAAACTTTTTAAAATATTCTAAAAATTTTCCAAAAATTATAATAAAATAAAAAATATCAAAAATTTAAACTTTTTCAAAATTCTAAAAATATTCCAATAATTAATCCAATATCAAAGATTGAATTTTTAAAATACCAAAAATATTGCAAAAATTATAACATAATCAAAAATCCAAACTTATTTTCAAACTGTTTTTGTTATTCAGAAATCGTGGAATTTGGAATGACTCAAAAAAATACTTAGGAAACATCCCCATAATATGTGATTACAATTTTTGTTAAAAAACGCAATTTATTCTGCAACAACTTGATATTTTCCAACTGTTCTTATAAGTTGGTAAGAGTTGAAACTTGATAATTGGATTCAATTACATTTCATGTCATACAAATAATTAATTTTAGGTTTTCAAAAAATTTGGTTAAATATAATAAATGAAAATCATTCTTTTGACACACTTGATGATATTTTTTTAACACACTTATAATACAATTAATAAGCTCCTGGACCAATGCCGACCATCAACATTTCTCCACATTCACTTAACACACTTAACGATTTTTTTTGACACACTTCAATCAAATTTAATGTTCAATTCATTTCATGTCATCCAAATAATTACTTTTATATTTTATAACTTTCTAGTCGTTTCGAAACGAAAGTCGAAATGTTTCCCATAATATGTTGTTCAAAATGGGATACAAAATATATGAATATCATTCTTTTGACACACTTAGCCATTTTTTTTGTTGACATAGTTATGACACAATAATTTAGGACATGGTCTCACATGCAGATGCCGATCATCAAGATTTTTTCAGATTCAAAGTTGCTACTCATTATCACTGAAAACAACAGTTTCGTAAGCCAAAAATATGAAAATTTGCTATTTTTGACACATTTAATGATTTTTTTGACACACTTCCAGTACATTTATCCAATCCATCGTTTTTTCGGCTCTTCCCAATAAGTAACCCTATTTTTAGAATTTTTGAAATCGCTGCAGTAGTTTTCTTGTTTTCGTGGTTGTGACCGACATTTTTTTCTTTGCTTTTTTAGAATCGTTATGACCTAAAACATCGAGAAATGCCAAACAAGTAGGGGTAAGATTTTCACTTTTTGCTCGAGATTGGGTCTTTCAGATTAGGTCTTTCAGAATCAGACCGAAGCAATTCATCATAAAAAGTTATATTACAAAGCAAAACATTCTGATCGACTGATCTGATACGATTTAATTAAAACATGCGATTCTCACTCGGTTAGGGAAAACATACACTGACAGAATTTGTACCGCGAAGGGTTTTGGCGATAAACACCCATCAAAGCACCCAGTGCGTATTCGACACTGGCCTATATGGGTGGGTATACATAACTTTAAAAATTGAGAGCATAGAATTCTTAATTTGTAGACGTGCGTATAGAAAATAAGATTTAAACATTTTTAAAAGTCAATTTTGGTTTAAGCCAGAATGATGTGTGCTATCAAAAAGAGTCACTAACGAATTATAATCGCTTGTTAATATACTGAGAACACTGAAACAAATTCGATTACTACAAACATTTTGGGTCAATCGAATGTTCCCTGTCACCCTGACTCAGTTGTTCTGTATTCCAGTTCGATGAACGCAAGACAACAGAATTCGATGTCAGTATGACAGAGAATATTCGATTGTATATTTTTGTAATCGTTATAAAAAATAATTATAATCGTTATAAAATATATACAAAAAAAGTTTGTTTTTTGGAATCTAATAACAATAATTTATTAATAAAAATTATTGATTTTATTTAGGGAGCATTCGGTTGGCACAATAGACGTTGCAGTGGTAAAAAGTACTGCTAGACTAATTGGTCTGTAAAAACGTTGTAAGATAGGGAATTTGATGTTTGGCTATAGTCAAACTGGGGATTTTAAATCCTGATTAAATTCTTTTATAGTGAACCAAAATAAACAGCTCTACAGCGTATTGAAAGATAACTCCATATTTAAAAAGTGCAATTGACTCAGGAAGTAAAGCCTATACAGATAAGGCACAGTCAAGCAAGTTTGTTTAGTTTTATTTTGTAACAACAACAAGTGTATGGTGATTTTCTGGTGTATGGTAGATCGTCAAACTTGTTGCACTTAGGGTTTAACAAATTCAATAGTAATTTCTGAAAAACAAATTGTATTCATAGCGAGTCACTCTTTGGTGCGGATCTTCGGATGGATATATCTTCTGCAGATGCAGATCAAATCAATGTTCTGCAAAAAGACGGGTGATCAGTTATGAATGTGATGTGAAGATATGAATGTGGACGACATAGTTTCAACAGGACCATGTCACTAGGGCTCATAAAATACTCGAACATTAAGTACCCGGGTATCGAGTAGTTATTTTACTCAAATACCCGGGTTACCCGGGTAACCCGGGTATTTGGATAATTAAAACAAAACAAATTTTGAATAGTTCATTTGTACATATTTAATTTAATTAATATTTATATTTATTTAATTCAATTAATTTAGTTCTTAAAAATATGTTAAACGTTAAATGAAATCAAATTTTATAATAATATAACATTTACTATAACTTTTTGTTTATAAAATAGTATTTTAAAAATATTAAGCCGTTGAGTGTGGAAGGAGCTAACGAACTGCGAATTTTGGTTATTATATTGCCGGCTACTGAAAACACCCGTTCGCATGCCGTCAACATTTAAATTTTCGCTTTTTTCTTTGGTTTTAGTTATATATGATACAAGACAATGCTGTAGCTCATTATATACTGATGTTGGTTCCCGCTCTCAATCAGAAGAGCTTGAGCTTTGATCTGCAACTCTGATGTTGTTTTCATTCGAGCTTAGACGTAATAATAATTGATGAGCAAGCTGCTTTGTAGAAATTTTTGTTGCGTAGCTTAAAAACTCATTGCCTTTTGAAAAAATACAATGATGCAAATATAACAATAATGTTATTATCTAAAATACAACAGTGCAACATAAATTTTCTAAAATTATTTTTTGAACAAATCAGCAAAAGTGACAGTGAGCTTCATAAGAATTTTGTTTTTGTAATACCCGGGTACTCGAAGCTATTACCCGGATATTCGAGTAGTAAAATTTTTGGTAAAATACCCGGGTACCCGGTTATGCGATACCCGAGTATACGAGCCCTACATGTCACATGGCAAACAAGCTGAGAAACAATTTAATTTCTGGGTGAGTTATTTCATGGACCTGTAGTTTTCGGTTTTGGTGATCAGAATTGGTTCGAACCATTGAAATTCGAACAATTAAATTTATTTACTTGTATATTTTTAGGTCTAAGCCATTACTAAAAATTCAACTAAAAATTCAGCGACATTTATACCAAACGTTCATGTAACATTTCAAAAAAAGAGGAGGCGCGTATAGTGAACGTGGAAACGTTGTTGTGGTTTAGGATATTTCTTCTACCTAAATGTGCAAATATCTGTTGAAGATTTGTAAAGTTTGATGCAAACCGTTAGTTGTCGAACTTTTCTACCGTTGTACAGTGCTTTGTGAAGAGCACAAGCCAAGTTAATTTTAGTTTTCGACATTTGCTCTAATTCAAACCCAATGATTGAAGTATCCGAATAATCTAGACTTTTAAATTTTAAGAAAATTCGTTGGATGAATATGATTTGATTTGGCTGCAGCATACAAACGTAATTCATGTGTTAGGTATTTTGTCAATCACAATAGTAATTTGTAGTGATCCGAATGATTGAATCGTGAAATCCGTTAGATGTGGAATATAAGTTGGATCGAACGGTAATACGTAAATAAAGAATACAAAATTGGTTCAAGTTTTAAATAGTTTCTTCACCCCAAAAAGCGAACAAGGATTTGTAACGCCAGGACTATGTCAATTTTATGATTTTCATTTTCAATTGTAATTTCATTAATTTTCTTAAAGGTCGCAACATTTTTGTATGCTACTGTTGAGATTTAGTTACGTCACTCAATTTCAACAATAAAAATGTTTTATTTAATATTTTTTTATACATTGGAGAATTGTTGATTGTTGGAAGGGGAAACAGAGGATCTAAAATAATATAAAAATGAGAATTTTTTTAAACAAATTGTTCAGTATAATTTGGAAATTAAAGAAAAAACAATACATGCGTTCCTTTGGAACAAAATAGCTGCTCAAAGCAGCTTTTGAGTAGATCACCAATGGAACGCCAAAAATTTGAAAATTTTTCAAAAGAAACCACATAATTTTATTATTATCACAATTTTTTATTTTGGGATGATATTTAGATCTGACTGGTCCATTTTATTATTAAAAATACCAAAACAAGTTTATAACTGATTTAAATAAAATAGAATAATAAACTGCTTTTCAACTACACAACTTGTTCGAGGTAGAGTAGATCAAAGCAAATTAGAGTAAATTTGATTTTCAATGGAACGCGCCTAATATGTTGTTATAAGATATATTTATCTCAATTTATTGTTAATTATATTATATTTCCAATAAAATTTAATGTAACTTTCAATTGTTTAAGTTTTTTAATTTGTTTCAATTAGTATAATTTCTAAAATCGAATTAGTTAGTAAAAATTTAAATAAATGTTCGTAATTTAATAAAAATTGAAACAAAAAAAAATATCATTCTAAATTGAAAAATTGGAAAAATTCAACTTAAGTAAATATGAAAAATGATGAAGTTTCAATTTAGAAATTATCTAAACATCAAAATTAAAATATGTTTCCTCATCGCCGCTTTGGCTAAGTTGTGTAAGACACACGGGATTTGAACAATGTGTCTCTGATGAATGTAGTTCGAATCCTGACACGAAACACAACAAAATTTTTTCTAAAGGAATTTTAGAGAAAATGAAAAGTTATTTCGAGTTGCAAAATTCAAGTGATTTCCAATATGTACACTGAAAAAAACATGTCCTATTTCCAATCGAAATGCAACTGTCTCAACATCACCGTGCGGTCACATATGGCGAATCAAACTACGAAATTGCTTCAACAACTCTACAATTATAAATCGATGAAGTTGAGACAATCACACGAAATATTTATGTGAAAATAAAATATAGTTCAATTAATCTCAAATACTTAAACTTTAAAATGAAAAATTCATGATATAAGGCCAAAGAAAATTTTTTTCAGGTAATAGTTATTATCTTTATTCAACTACTGTTAAATTGGATATAACAATTTATATTTTAAATAAACCTCATTCTGTTGTTAGGAAAATGTTATCGTGTAGTTGTCCCAATCACAGTGAAATTGTTTGCAAATAATTTTTCTTTGCATGAATAATCAACTGCCAACTTCGAGATGAGGTTGTCATTACTCCAATTTTTTTTTTCAGTGTACTTAAGCTTAATTGTTCACAAAAACCAATCCGAAATTAAAAATTCCCCTAAAGTTGTCTATATTTCCTAACCAAAAATATAACAACATATTGACTTTACGTCAGATATTAAGTTTCGCCTTGATTGGAAACAATCAATAATGACTTTACACTCGTGACTTAGGATGTTGATTAGAATGTTGACTTAGATGTTGACGAAATATTCTCTCATCCTATGAATTCACACATCGTAATATCTAGAAATTTAATACAAAAAATACCAAAGAAATATCATTCTAAATGTTTGTAAATGAAAAAAAATGTAAAGTGTTTTTTTATAAAAAAATTAAATTATTAATTTGTGATAATATCGAAGTGTTTTGATTTCATTTGTTTGTGTTTGATTTGTATAATGAGTTTAGTGGAAAAAAAGTCCTGCATTGATGTTGTTTTTCTCAATTCTGAGATTGATTATTTAGTTAATAAAAAAGAATTAACTACATTTCTGGCAGCAAAACGTAGTAAAGATCCAACAACACTAGTTGGTGTCGTAATCGTAAACAACGATAATAAAATTGTGGGAATTGGTTATAATGGATTTCCAATTGGCTGCAGTGATGATGAATTTCCATGGGGAAAAGAATTGATTACATTAAAAATTTATACGTGGTGCATGCAGAGGTGAATGTGATTTCAAATAAAAATTATTCGTGTATCAAAGGAAGCACAATTTATGTAGCATTGTTTCCTTGTAATGAGTATGCTATAGTACATTATGATGCTAGGACGTAAAGCTAAAGATTTTGGACGGATGTGGAGTTTGCAAATCGAGGCGCTAGCCGAGATTTGCACCCACATTAAGTCCAAAATAGCTTACGTCCGTGCATCATATACTATTTTTTATTCGCCGCAAGCAAAATATTTTAAGAAAAGTTGTTTATTCTAAATTAAAATTATAAATTTTCATAAATTCTAAAATAAAAATATGTGGAACAAGTAACCTTTGACAAAATATTAATTATTTTTTCCAAATTATTGCGTAGCTATGACAACAAATGATAACAACTATTTTAATTGGATAATGAAA
This sequence comes from Diogma glabrata, assembly GCA_963693315.1. Classification (NCBI taxonomy): domain Eukaryota; kingdom Metazoa; phylum Arthropoda; class Insecta; order Diptera; family Cylindrotomidae; genus Diogma; species Diogma glabrata. Next base: position 360,207,176 of record OY856187.1, on the reverse strand, counting down.
TTTTGAATTTAAGGGTTGCTTTGATAAAAAATTTTATTTTTCATAGAATTTTAAACAAATACAAATGCTTTTTACTTTTTTGGACGTAGCTATGACAACAAAACAAATAGTTGAAAAGTGATACTTTAAAGCCGCAAATCACAGTAATAAAGTAACACTTTAATATGCAGGCGAATAAAAAATATATTATACAATCAGGGCTTGTTAATGAAGGGAGTTATCACAAAAGATAAACGAAGACGTATAAAATAAAACAAAACATGAACGCAACATTTGACATTAAAGATAAATAATGTAAGTTTCTTTAAATTGTATAATTTTTGATTTTTGATAGATTAATTTCTTGATGTTAGTAAATTTATAAGTTTAGTTTTCTGTGATAAATCGAAATAAGAGATTTTCAAGTATAATTGATTTGTTTGTACATAAAATAGTTTTTTTCAGTTATCCGGCGAAAATATATTATATATAATTATCTAATTAAAGTTCAAATTGTTTCAGATTAACAAAGATTGGTTGGGGTCCGTCAGATATTTTTTAAATTGTTTGCAATTCGTTGAATGTGGAACATGATTCGCGCGACCTATTTTGATCTTTAACAAGCAATTTTTGAGCGATCCAAAAAAGGTTTACGCATTTTTAAATTTAAACGCTACCCAGTCAAAGTGCACTTTTGAACGGACTGTTTGAACGCTGTAGGTAAACCAATTATATAAGCCACGCCTTCTCTTCGATTAGAGTTTTTTCTTTAAACTTCAAATTTTAAACGTCAAAATTTGTGCATGTAAAATAATCAAAATTGATTGATTTTCCTTGCAAATTTGGTTATTTTGATTGCAATTAAAAGTGTTTTAATAGTGAATTTTTGAAAACAATAATTAAATAAATTGTTAATTGTGTTGTGCTTTTAAGTTTTTAATGCATTAGGGATACTGAAATAATAAAATCGCATTAAAATATGGTTTGGAAACCATACTTTAATGGTCCTTTAATGGACCATTAAAGTATGGTTTCCAAACATGGAAATATGGAAACAACGAAAATTGTTTACAAAATCTAACAGTATCAAATATATACAATCATAAAATAGTTAGTTTTTGTAAAAGATTTTGTAAATAAACCGAAATAAATGAATAATAATCATAATAATAATATACCTGAAGGTTGATTTAATTTCCATATTTTAATGCGCTTTTAATTATGTCAGTATCCCTAATGCATTAAAAACTTAAGAACACAACACAATTGACAATTTAATTAATTATTGTTTTCAAAAATTCACTTTTAAAACACTTTTAGTTGCAATCAAAATAACCGAATTTGCAAGGAAAATCAATCAATTTTGATTATTTACATGCATTAACAGCTGGTTTGAGCTGTCAAAATATTTTCGGGAAAAAACTCTTCATTTACTACATGTCATAGTTCGTTTCACAAGAGATAAAACATGACATTAATGATCCGCTGATTTGTATTTCGAAAAATCTTAAAATGATAGTTTTTTTCTCAAATCAGGGGTGTTTCAGATATTCTTTGAATAGTTCTTGATAAATTTGTATTATTGTTGGGCTTTTTGAAGCAAACTTAAAAACATAATTGCTGATTCCTAATTATCATTGCTGTATGTGGTCTGTCCGATACATACCACAATACAACGATTTGAAGTTTGGGAGGGGAAAAGCTATATATTGGATGTACATTTTGGTACAAGGGCAGTTTCTCGTGAATATCAAAAATAGAAATGTTTTGAAATATACAATAAAATATTACTTAATTTATTTTGTTTAGATTCAAATCAGAATTTTTTGAATTCATGTAATATTCTTTTAGATTAAGTACATAATTTCAAATGCCTAATTAGTTCAATTAATAGTAAAATTTTTGTTTAGTAGACCAGGGTCGGTAATTTTTGCCAACAAAAAAAAATAATAGTAGGATGAAACAAATTAGAAAAGGAGGAGAATATTATAAAAATGAAAGGAAAAATAATTTACGGGCGATCTGAGGTCGGGAAGGGGAAGGGGTGAGTTTTTAAGGGTTTAAGGTTAAAAAACGGTTTATCTCAATTTTCGGCAAAACTAAAAGCTTTTTTCTATGGAAAAAAGTTAAATGGCAAAGTTGTAGGTAATAAACAGATCTAAAACTTTTGTAAACACTTTTTTCACATAACCTCAAAATTTATGTGAACAATTCAAAATTATTTTTATCTTTTACAAAATTTGAAATATTTATTTTTTCGCCTTATTTTGAATTAATATCGAAAAAGCACCCTAATTTTCAATCGAAAATTCACCCGTCAAAATATCAGCTTTTTTCTGTTCGTTGAAATCTCTACTTTCCGATGGTGAAAAAAAAACTATTACTATAGTAAATCTTCTCAGAAAATGCAAAAAATGAATTGAATTTTCGATTCAAAAAACCAAGTTTTTGGTTTTTTATTTTTATCTTTTACAAAAAATTTTTTTTTTCACGAAATTTGGTGAAAACTTACCTTTTTATGTTTCAAATACGCTGTAATTTATTTGATTTGAAATATTTATTTTTTCACCTTATTTTGAATTAATATCGAAAAAGTACCCTAATTTTTAATCAAAAATTCAATTCATTTTTTGCATTTTCTGAGAAGATCTACTATAGTAATATATTTTTTCTTTCACCATCAGAAAGTAGAGACTTCAACGAACAGAAAGCATACCAACTTTTTGAAAAAAACTGATATTTTGACGGGTGAATTTTCGATTGAAAATTAGGGTGCTTTTTCGATATTAATTCAAAATAAGGTGAAAAAATAAATATTTCAAATCAAATAAATTACAGCGTATTTGGGACATAAAAGGATAAGTTTTCACCAAATTTCGTGAAAAAAAAATTTTTTTGTAAAAGATAAAAATAAAAAACCAAAAACTTGGATTTTTGAATTTTTCACATAAATTTTAAGGTTATGTGAAAAAAGTGTTTACAAAGTAAACGTTAAAAGTTTTAGATCTTTTTATTACCTACAACTTCGCCATTTAACTTTTTTCCATAGGACTTTTAGTTTTGCTGGAAATCGAGATAAACCGTTTTTACCCTTAAAAACTCACCCCTTCTCCTTCCCGACCTCAGATCACCCGTAAATTATTTTTCCTTTCATTTTTATAATATTCTCCTCCTTTTCTAATTTGTTTCATCCTACTATTATTTCTTTCACTTTTTATTATTTTTAAGGGCTTCTACCCTGGTCTATAGTTCAATTGATAGTAAAATTTGTTTTGTTAAATAGTCAAATTAGAAAAATTGAATTAGTGTTGTGTTAAATTTATAGTTCAAATTGGATGTTTAAAAAAAATATTTATAAGTTTGTGTTCGACCACAGCTTTTGTATCGGACATAAGTTTTTTTTTCTCGATGTGGATTTTTTCTCCTCCTAAAAAGGTTAGCTTGGGTAGATGTCATTAAGACATTTGTAGCTTTTGGTGCAGTTTGTTGGATGCAGACCATGAAACATGTTGCCTGGCAGTTTGTACAGTGGACAAGTAACAAGTTACACAAAAGAAAACTAATTTGTATTTGCATGAAACAATTTAGACATTTATAATTTTGGTGCAAGGCGTTATTTGAAGAACACAAGTCAGATTGACCAGGCCTAAGTGAAGTTTCAATTTACTAATCGTCGGGGTGAGAAAAAGCACATTGTCGTTATCACTTTTAATCTCAAAAGTGCCTAACGCTAATAGGAATAAAGCTTTGAGCTCTCTAAGTGACATGAGTATTTCTCACTACTCAATCTAGATAACAAGCCGCTACTTTTAAAGAATATACCAAATATATGACACCAAAGAAGGAGTGACAACGTACAGTATCAAAGGAGGTGTACCTCAAGTGTCAGTTTTTGGGTCACTATGGTGGAAGGTCATCTAAAATGGTATCATCAATGCCAAAACTCACGCAGAATTTATGATTAGTAAATAAGCAGATAACATTTTCCACAGTCGTGGTGGTTTATAAGAAGAAATATGTTGATTGGAACTTTCACCAGGTGATTTCTAGCATTAAGTTGTGCCTTGCAGAGCTGCGGTTAACCTAACGCAAATCGAAGATTGGGCTGATGAGTTGTCGTAAACTGGAAGAGAAGAAAATTTCATGATATCATCAGCATTTCGTATGGTGTTTGATGAGGCGGCATGTGTAAAAACGAGAAGGTTTCTAATCAAAATAGCTGAAAGAAAGGCTCAAATATTTCGAATGAACAGATGAGAACAAGACCAGAATTTAATAATGACTGCAAAGATTTAATATTAACGAACGGCAATAGGGCACCTGCAGAAGATGTGTTAATGGATTACGTATACGACTCTTGTACAGTATGCACAAGAGCCAATAAGTTTCTATGGTCTATCACTTCCATTAAACTTAAACGCACACCAAATATTGAAATATGATTGTCAATGAAAACTCATGGCCCTCTATTAGTTATTCCCTCTTTCAAGGGATGGTTTCAGTCCATCAAGTGAAATGATCATTGGTCGACAGGATATGGTATTTGCTTAAATCTGGTCGTGGATAAAGCTACTCGACTAAACCAAATATAAGTGTCACAATGAATCATCGATCTATGACATGAAGAGCATGGCATTAATCGACGGCCAGAAGTATCGTTTAGAATTTAGATACTATTTTTCCTATAATTTTGGGACCTATATGTCAACGATTGGAACGAGATAACTAAAGTCTTTCTTTACGATATAACTAAAATCTTTACTTTATACAAAAACTGATTGAGAAATGTACCACTTCCCATCGGTTCCCCCCTATTTGTTGTAATTTAATGGATAAAAAAATCAAGAAAAATAACATCAAATTATCTATAACTTCTGAAGCAACTGAAACTTGGTGTGATGTGAGAGATGTGAGGCCGAGGTGGCTTAAATACGAAACGTATGGTGCTAATGCACAGAACGAACAGACGGCATGTAGTCTGTATTCAACATTATCGTTATTTACGTTGAAACGTCAAGTCTTTTGAGGATTATTATGATTATCAGGCCTGTTGACTAGTGTTTATCCAGCTGTGCAAGCAAGATTTTAAGAAAAATTGTGAATTGGCCAAGGATCTTCTCAAATGAAGAAGAATGAATGAGTTGTTTATTTTTCTCTGGAGAAGTTGGCACAACAATAAGAAGTCGTAAGGTCGTGTACTGTTTTCCAGTTCCACGGTAGTCTTCATATGTTGTGACTTTTAATTGCAACAGGCTTGCATTGACGGCTATTTTGATAATTAATATTATAGAAGCTCTGGTTTTAACGCGGAGGTCTTAATTGTCTTAATTGTGGAGGGTTTAATTGTCAGATATTTGTAGTAGTTTTGTCGTGTTTTATTTTAATGGTTTCATTTTGAATATTCCAGTTGTTAATGTACTGTAACAAACGGATATTATAGCGGCTCTCTATTTGTAGGAACCACAATTTCGGATTAGAATGCAAAAACTCTAGCAGACTTATTGAATTACTGACCGTTGTCTTAATCTTTGTGAATTTTTACCTTAAGTTTTATTATCCCAGCCTCAGTTTTTTACTGATTGGTCTAAACAGAAAATGAAAATTAACAGTAAAGTACGCTTCGATGCAATTAATGTAAGAAAAAAGAATTTATAAAGATTTTATAAAAAATTATATTAATATTTTTGTTTTTCTAAACATGTTGGAGTTACCAATAATAGGTTTATGGCTATGACTATATATTAAAACGGCTACTCATAATACATCCTTAATGCATCCAAAATTCTCATCCAGATCATTTATAATACATCCAAAACTTTATGCCAACTAACGTATTTCGAATAAATAAAATATTGTTTCTTGAACTTAAATCAACTAACGATATCAGTTTAACTGCAGTATTTATATGATATCGTACTATATTTTTTTTACTATAATAAATCAAATTTCAATATAATTTTCCTTTAAAATTTTCTCAAAATATTTACATTACGTTTTTATAACCTTGTATTTGTTAACAAGGTGTCGCGATTATATCCATATCAAATAATAAAAATGTATGAAAAACTAGACCACAAAACTTTTATTAATAATAATAATAACACTTTTTTAAAACAAACGAAATGGAATAATAGAGTATTTATTAAAGAATTGCATGACATTTTTTTATAAGAAAACAAAGCCAGGGAAATCACTTTAAGAAAATCATTAAGAAAAAAAAAAGTTAAATAAACTGAATTAAAAAATTTTATTATTAAAAAACAAATTTTTTAAATCTAATAAAAAATTTATTTTGACCTAAAAACAAAAAGTTTTACTTTCAATTTTATGTTAAATACGTTAATACCGAACCTGCATTACAACTGGTGATGTTATCACCACAAAAGGAGCTTCTTCGTCACTGTCGAACATCAGGCAACTTTAACTTATTTATTAATTTTCCGTTAAATTCTACTTTTAGTATTTATTTATTTTATTCACAAAGTTTTGTAGAAATTTAAATCATTTTCTTATTTCTAAAATTTTAAACTACGTCAAATTATTGTTCTAACGATTTCGTAATAAAATATATAATTTTAATTATATTTACGATTTATTAATTTTTTTAACTAGTTGAAACACTGGTCTATCAGAATAATATAATTTACAATTTTATAATTATTTATACAAATTTAATTTATATTTCACAAACATTTAATTCACATAATATAAATAAAAATCAAATGTTATTCCAGTACGGTTCACTTTCGACTAACAAAATTTTTTGTTAAAAAAGAAAAACACTGTAAAATAAATATTCGCTTTTTTCGACAAAAGCACAACCGTTTTCTTTATCTCTTTCACATTTGTTTTTCATTAAACCGAGAAAAAAAAATAAAGAAAATTGTTTTATTCCGTCGTATACTTTTTATACTTTTACACTTTCTATTGTAATACTAATCCTTTTTTCTGTTATGCATATTTTTAATCTAATAACCTAATATTATGATATCCTTCTCTTTTGCTCCTTAATAACGTAAAAGCATTTCAAGTATGTAAATTAATGTTTTCGTTATTAATCGTTATTATTGTGACGAATAAAAAAAATTGTTGTTTATTATAAATTATAAAAAAAAACAAACCGAAATAAAAAAAAAGAACTTGAAAAAAGCTGTCACGTTTATATGATTTTTTTTTTTAAATAAGGTAAATTGTAGATGTAGACGCCTGGTTTATTGTTGATGAAATTTTATTGAAATTTTTGTGAAGAAATTTTTGGCGTTAATTATGATAGATTTTTTTTTAAAAAAACATATGTATATAACTTATTTATTTTATTGTTGTATATTATTAATGTTTTGAATAGTTGAAATGGAATTCGGTCACGCGTCTCTGTTGAAATTGCTATACGTATATATTCATTAAATTGTTTTCTTGAATTTGATTACAAGATATGAAATGTTGTTAATATATTTAGGACACATCCGATATAAAATAGTTTTTTGTGAACATATATCAAACATGTGATAAAGATTTTTTAAATCCTTTCTTATTGCTACATTTTCAAAATTTATATTTCATAAAAGCTTCTAAAAACAATTAACTATTACGTGATTTTTATTTTCTTATTATTACTTTATGATTCTTATTATAAAAACGATTGTGACCCTAATTTTGACTTCTTATTAAAATTAAAATAAGATGTAATGGTAATAGCAAATTAACCTAAATATTAAATCAAAATAATAATTCAATCATGTTTAGTAAATATAAATTTGCTTTCGTAATTGTACACCGACTAATCATAAAATAAGGTGTCAATACTCTTTGTATGAGAACCTAAGTTTGTGGACATCATTTGGACTCTTGTTTTAAAAGAAGAAACATATATTATAAAAGAACACGCAGTAAAATATATGGTTCACCAACGAAGAAACACCATATAATTAGTGGACCCAACGAGATAATCAACGACGTGTACTAACGTCGCAACGTGAGGGTCATCGACGTGTACTAACGTCGCAACTTGTGGGTCAAAGACGTGTACATACTTAAGTCGCAACTTGAGGGTCAATGACGTGTACTAACGTCGCAATAGAATTGACAAAGTTAAAGTAATTTATTTTAAAAAAAACTAAATCTAAATTTTTCAATTCTAAAATTTTTCTAGAATATTTTTGGTTGTTTGATTTTATATATTTTTTTTAATTATTTAAATTCTGTAATATATTTAAATTTTTGAGAGTATATTATGTCGCGGGAAGCATCACCAACGAATGCTTTCTCACCAGTGGAGGAACAAAGCACTTCCACACAACTTTTAACGTTGACGAAAGCTGAGCTGGATGCTTATGCGCAACATTATCATGAAAACAAACAAAATTTCGGTAATGAATCACTGTTTCCACCTAAATTAATCCCTGAATAACTTTCACCACTCCATGGGACTTACCAATTGATACCGGTGAAGTACATGGAGTACATTTTCGTGTTTCTCAAGCTCCTCTTTTCGAGCAAAATACCTTTCTTTGGTTTAAGGGATTGGAAATGCAGTTTAAAACTGGTGATACTCGGAGTGAAAACTCTAAATATATGTACGCATATCCCGTAAAACAATTTTGGAAAAAATGCATGAAATGTGCACTAACTGTGCATGACACAATATGTCTGTGCACAAAATTATTTACAACACATGTCATGTACATGATGTGCGCCATACCATGCACATGTCGTAAAACGCCTTAGCACATATATGCACAGACATTTCAGACTCATTTGTATCAAATGTGCCCTAAAATGTTCACAATATGTTCATTCACAGCTTTGCAGCAATGTATACATTTTCCAGAGACATGTTGACGGCATGTGCATCACCAGATTTACAGAAAAATCGTATTTTGTTCAGGAAATTTTGCACCACTTGTGCATTTACATGTTCACGATGAGTTTACAAAAGATACATAAATTTTCTGTATACTTCTTAGAAACACGTTTATGACATATTACAAAATATCAAATAAATTCGTTAATAGATATATCATAACCTTATACTAACCAATGTGTAGTCATAACAGAGCCGCTGTTATCATAGTCTTTAAGCCAAAAAGCGATAACTACAGTATATAATTTTTTAAACTATGTATATCTTAAATGCTTAGAACTCTAGTGAATTTTAACCAACTGAAATTTATATATTTCGTACACAAGTATATGCGCATTTCGTCTACATGTATATAGGTCATTTCGTAAATATGTTTCATGCGATTTAAATAAACAAATACACAAATATAAAATTACACGGTGAACATTTGTATAAAATAAACATGTATACATGTATACAAAATGTGCATAAAACATTTTGTTTAAAGTTCTATGCCCATTTTGTAAACATGTTTACATGATTTAAAAATGTTAAATCAAAACAAATTTGTATGACGTTAGTACTCAAATATATTTATACTTCAACTAAATTTTAAATATGCACTAGAATATTTCCAAAAAAGTACAAAATTAGTCAAAATAAAATGTGCACGAAATGTGCACCTACTCGTGCACCATGCACATGATGTTTGTCGGGTATGGCGCTATTGATTCTCGTTTACACAATCATCTGATGCCAATCCTCATGAAGGAACCTGGTGTGCATCCTTATACAACATTAAAAGAGGATGTTATTAAAACTTTAGTTGAAAGTGATAAAGCTAAGATTCACAACATTCTGCATAAATTATCCCTTGGTGACAAAAAACTGTCATAACTTTTGACCGAATTTCAATTAAACGGTGCAGATATTGGGGATAAAGTAGTGAAGCAATTGTGAATGACCAGATTACCTGAAAACATTCAACTCATATTAGCATCATTTGAAAACGATCTTCTTTATGATCGGTTAGCTGAACGTGCTGACAACTTGATGGAAACATTGACTCATCGGCAGGTTTTCAATGTTAATTTACCATCAACATCCACAGTTGCAGAAAACATGAATCCAGTTCAATTTAATCAGGAATTTTCTCGACTGCAGACGAACTTCCAATACATGATGGACAGCTTCAAAACGCAAATGTTGAGTGGTGAAGTTCACTCTATTGCTTCTGCTGGCAACCGGTCGCGCTCAATTACAAGAAATTCTTAAATTGTTCGCGGAACGCTTTGCTTCAAATTCAACAGTTTTAGAAACTCCCAAAGAAATACCCCAAACCCAGTCTTCAGGAGTTAATATGAAACAATTACATTTCAAACCCAAAATTGTCGAAAAACTTTTAAGGGGGTTAAACAACAACAAAGCTTCTGGTCTGGACAACATTCCTCCTGTTATTCTAAAAACATTTTCAAAAGAACTTGCACCAACCCTCACCAAAATATTTTTTAAATCCTATAAATCTGGTATTTATCCATCCTGCTGGAAGTTGGCCAATGTCCAGCCTGTCCCAAAAAAAGGAACGAAATGTGATATTTCAAATTATAGACCAATAGCCTTACTCCCAGTCATGTCTAAAATATACGAGCACTATATTAATTCACACATATCCAAATTTTTGGAAGACAACCATTTGATATCTGACAGCCAATACGGTTTTAGAAACAAAAGATCAACAACCGATCTATTGAACTATGTGGCACATATTTGGAATAGCATACTTGAGAAAGGTGGTGAAACGTACGTAATCGCATTAGACATCTCAAAAGCATTTGATCGAATTTGGCATGCCAACTTGATCAACAAGCTCGTTGCGTACGGTTTTCATCCCGCAGTCGTGAAGTTGATTCAAAATTTTCTGTCTAACCGATACATCTCGGTATCTATAGATGGCTTTTCTTCTGAGTCCAAATTAATTAACGCTGGTGTACCCCAAGGCTCAGTTTTATCTCCCACTTTATTTTTAATTTATATCAACGAACTGTTGCAAATCACCAGTAACCCAATAAATAGTTTTGCAGATGATAGTACACTGCACAAGTCATTCGTCCCCCTATCTTCAAAGGGTAAAATGCATGAACGAATAAATCCCGTCCGGAGAGACGCTGCCATAAATGTAAACGAGGACCTAAAAAAAGTCGCCGATTGGGGTGACAAAAATTTGGTCAATTTTAATTCCACCAAAACACAGCTATTGATTGTTTCCAGATCAAAGAACGAGTTTCCCAACGATATTTCAATTAATATGTGTGACGACCAAATACGCGAATGTGAAAGCATTCGTTTATTGGGAGTCACAATATCCAATGACTTACTCTGGAACGATCATATAATGGCCATGGCAAAGAGCGCGTCAAGAAAACTCGGCCTCCTCAATAGATGTAAAAAATATTTTACTCCGCATCAATTACTCCACATTTATAAGTCCTATATTCGTCCCTGTATGGAGTATTGTTGTCAAGTTTGGGGCGCTGCATCTGCTACTATCCTGGCTCTTTTGGACTCTGTTCAAAAGCGAGCTATACGAATTGTTGGTGATCGAGATTTAACATTAGGTCTTGATTCTCTGCTACATCGTCGCACTGTTGCTGATCTCGTTGTTTTTTATAAATATCGTCACCAGCAGTGCTCGGATGAAATCAGGTCCATAATGCCTCAGACATATGTTTTTCCCCGTTTTACTCGTCAATCGGTGTGTGCGGGCGGTCGAACTGTCGAGATTACTCACTGTCATAGTAATAGAATGCAAAGAGATTTCTTTGTGCGTACATCGTACACATGGAATGCTTTGCCCGAATCAATAGTCTCGAGTGCTTTCAATCCACAAAGATTTAAAAAAAGCGTCCACCTATACCTCAAGACGCATGTTGTTGTGGGACCTACGTCTTAAAAGGTATCTATGTGTTGTTGTGACACATTTTGTAATTCCTACTACACAACACTTCTTATTAAAAAAAAAAAAAAAAAAAAAAAAATAGGGGCAATAGATCCCGCACTAGGTCGAAGTCACAAAACTGCCAAGGGGGTTTTGTCACTTCGGACCTATATTTTTACCATTCTCGTTTTGGTGATAAAGCGGTACATTGTTTATCCGGATGCAAGTTTACCAAACATTTGTATCACCAAATTCTCTCGTAACAAAAAACGATTAAACGATCGCCAATATGATGTCAGTAGCATTGGTGATCGTCAAGTAGATCGTCTTTCAGTTTTTGAGGTAAACTCAAGACTCAAATTTTTAATTGATACGGGTGCTGACGTTTCAGTCACTCCTAGGTCAATGGTTAAGACAAGACAAGCTACTAATTCGTCTTTTAATTTATTTGCGGCAAACGCATTCCCATTTTGGCCTATGGCACACAAACTCTGCAACTCAACATAGACCTTTGCAGAAATTTTTCTTGGGAATTTATTGTTGCCGATGTATCAATACCTATTATTGGATCAGACTTTCTGAACATTCTGGACTAATGGTTGATATACAGAGACAGAGGCTCATAGATCCGTTAACTTCTCTGTTCTCAATTGGTAGTATCTAAAATTCTACTGAACCTAAGGTCTTTCTCGTCGACAAGACGAATAAATTATCGATAATACCAGCACAAATTGTAAAAATCTTGGACAAATTCTGGATTTGCAAATCCAAATTTCCGTACAAGTAGTGTAAAACATCATGTAACACACAAACTCGAGACAGTTGGTACACCTGTATCTTGTAAAACTCGTCGTTTAGCTCCTGACAAGCTTAAAATAGCGAAACCTGAGTTTGACAAGATGGTGCAACTGGGTATTTGTAGGCCCAGCAGTAGTTCTTGGTCCAGTCTGTTACACCTGGTCCAAAAAAAGAAAGGAGAATGGGGTCCCTGCTGTGACTATCGAGCTCTAAATAGGATTACAGTTCCTGATCGATATTCCATTCCTCACCTCCAAGATTTTTCGCATCAGTTGGAGGAATGCACAATTTGTTCGTCCCTCGATCTTGTTCAGGCATACCATCAAATTTCAAAATGTCTGGAGGACATTCATAAAACCGCAATCTCTATACCTTTTGGTCTTTTTGAATTCACAAAAATGACTTTGGGTCTCAGGAATGCTGCTCAATCGTTCCAAAGATTGATGTACTCCGTTTTAACCGGATTCAATTTTTGCTTCGTTTATCTGGATGATGTACTTGCAGCATCCAGAGGAGCATCTAATCCACCTTCAAATGATTTTTCAAAGATTCTATGAAAATAATCTCATTATTAATCCAGATATATGAGTTTTTGCTAAATCTGAGATTAAATTCTTAGGTCATGTGGTTAATGAACACGGCATTTTGCCAGATCGTGAACGTGTTCAAGTCATAAAAGACTTTGAACGTCCCACTACAGTAAAGCAGCTTATGAGATTCTTAGAAATGCTTAATATTTATAGACGATTCTTACCTGCTGCAGCAGCTGACCAAATTTTACTTAACGAATTCTTAACAGGATATAAGAAGAATAGTAAAATTCATGTCACTTGGACCACTGAGTCCATCAATGCCTTTCAAAATTGCAAAGACAAGTTGTGCAATGCCAGCCTTCTTGCTCATCCGTCATCTTCCGCTCGACTGGCAATTATGGTCAATGCATCTATAATATAGCGATAGGAGCCGCAGTGCAGCAATTTGTTGCAGAAACCTGGTAACCGCTCAGTTTCTTCTCGGTACGTCTTAACGATGCCCAAATTAAATATAGCGCTTATTATCGAGAACTTCTCGCAGCGTATTACGGCATCAAGCATTTCAGGTATCTTCTAGAAGGTCTTGAATTTACCTTATTTACTGACCACAAACCTCTAATTTTTGCTTTTAAACAAAATCTTGAAAAAGCATCTCCCGTCAATTTCGACACCTGGATTTCATTGGACAATTTACCACTGATATCCAGCATATTTCTGGTACCGACAATGTCGTAGCCAACGCGTTATCACGTGTAAATCAAATCAGCATTCCTGAGAAAATTGATTATTCTGCAATCGCAAACGTGCAAACCAAAGACGAGGAATTGTTAACATTGCTTCAAAGCAACGCAAATTTGAAGTTTACTGCTTTTCAGTTACGTTCAATGAAAGTAAACTGATTTATTGTGATACAACCACAACTATACGCAGGTCATTTATTCCTGTAGCCTTTCGTCTAAGTGTTTTTGATGCATTTCATAGTCTTTAGCATTCTGGTGTTAAAGCTTCAACCAATCTTCTTACATAACACGTAGTTTGGCCGTCAATAAAAAAGGACGTTAGAAATATGGGTCAACAATGCATAGCGTGTCAAAAGTCCAAGGTTTCTCGAAACACTAAGTTACCCCTTGGCAATATTAAAACAAATTCACAGCGATTTCCACAAATTCACCTCGATATCATTGGTCGTTTACCAATATCTGAGAATCAACGATATTGTGTAACTCTAATTGATCGTTATTCGCGGTGGCCTGAAGCAATTCCTGTTCCAGACATCACAGCTAGAACAGTTGCTTTCGCTGTTTACAATACATATGGATTTCGAGATTCGGTGTTCCAGAATCAATTATAACTGATCAAGGAACCCAATTTGAATCTGAATTGTTCACTGAACTTTCCAATCTAATAGGTTTCAAACGATGTAGAACTACATCATACAATCCGAAATGCAACGGCCATAGAAAGGTGGCATCGTACAATTAAATCTGCAATTATGTGTCACAATCATACTGATTGGACAACAATACTGCCTTCTATCCTATTGGGCTTAAGAACCTCCTTTAGTGATGAACTACAAACTACTTCAGCGGAACTAACTTATGGAAGCTCGATACGAATTCTGGGACAATTTCTAAAGTCTTCTTTAAATTCATTCGTTCCCCAATCCGAGTTCGTCAAACAGTTGAGAAAGCCATTCGATGGAGTTGGACCTAAACCAGCGTCTGCACACGTGACGTCTTCTTCCCTTGTGAGCAAAGGTCTCCAAACATGCTCCACGTCATCTTACGAACCGATGCTGTAAGGAAATCTTTACAACCTCCTTACACCGGCCCGCCCATTCAATTCGGAAAATTTGGAAATTAATGGCAAAACAGCCAGTATTTCAATCGACAGACTTAAACCCTGTTTTCAGGAAAATTTGATTCTAGGCCCATTCAACTAAGGCAATTCAACTAAAAACAATTCGACTAATACTCAATTCTACTAAGACAATTCAGCTAACTACAATTTGACTAAAACTCAATTCGACTAGAGCAATTTAACTATAGCAATTCAACGTTTGTAGAAGAATCTACTTGGGTAGCGGCAATTCAACGTTTGCCGCAAACGTTGAATTGCCGCTACCCAAGTAGATTCTTCTACAAACGTTGAATTTATTTAACCTATAATCACTTTAAAAAATATAATCAAATAAAATATTATAGGTTTATTTAATATGAAGAACATAAAAAGTAACACGTCAATATGAAAATAACAGAAAAATAAACTTTAAATTTTAATTTACAAAATCAATTTTAGTTACAATTGCATTTTGTTTCATATATTCGAAAGGATCCATTTTATCAAAATTAGCTACTAAAAATGAGTCCGCATCATAACATCGAAAAATCAAATCGTCGAATCACCAGAAATCACAAAACCGAAAGTTCATACCACCGAATTTCATATCATCGATAGTTCATATCATCGAAAAGTCATAGCATCGAAAGATCATATCACCGAAAGTTCATTGCGTCGAAAAGTCATAGCATCGAAAAATCACATCACCGAAAATCATATCATCGAAAATTTGATTCACAAAATCGAAAAATCATACCATCGAAAATCGTAAAATCGAAAAAAAAAATCATATCATCGAAATATCATTACATCGAAAATATTCGATGTAATGAATAAATCATTACATCGAAAAATCAAATCATCGAAAAACAGGGTGTACCTCACAAATAAAACTTTTGTAAATTAAAATGTTAAATGTCAGCAGTATATGTTAATTGGGCAATTCGTTTGAAAATGTACATTTATTTGTGGATTTTTTTTTAAATCAAAATTTTGTATGCGTGGAACGAATAAAAAAATCTAAATTCTGAATTTTTTATTTATTGCTTTGAAATGCAGTTTTGCCGGCATACATTTTTAGTAATTTCTTTTGGTTTACATAGATAAAATATTATATGTGCTATCATATTTTGAAGATAAAGTTTTAGGATTCCAAACAGATTTTTCTACGTTTTTTTTGAATAATAAATACTATGCCCTATGCCTATAGTATTATATTATATTCACCCAGTATTCTTTTGAAAATGCGCATGTTTTATAGTTTTTTTTGAAAATTCCTAAAACATTTGGTATGTTTAGTATTGACGAAATTTGTATTGGCGAAAGAAAGTGTGTGTCAAGTGTTTTTCAAAAGATAATGAAGTGTGTTAAAACACGAAAATGAGCATTTTCTGCTTAAAAAATCGATCATTCTAAGTGATTACGAGTAGTAACATTGAATGTGAAGAAAATTTGATGGTTGGCATTGGTATGTGGGACCAAAACCTCGATTATTGTATTGTTAGTGTGTCAAAAGAATGATTTTCATTTATTTTTTAACCCAATTTTTTGGAAAAAAATAAAATTAAGTATGTAATTATTTTTATGACTTGAAATGTATTTGAACATGAAATTGGACATGTTTCTATTCAGTTTCAACTCCTCCCAACTTATAGGAACAATTGGGAAATATCAAGTTGTTGCAGATTAAATGTTTTTAAAAAAAATGCAATGATGAGAAAGATATTTCTTTTGTAATCGTTTTGTGTGATTCCACGACTTCTGATTAACAGGAACAGTTGGAAAATAAGTTTGAATTTTTGATTATGTTTTAACTTTGGCAATATTTTTAGAATTTTGAAATTTCAATCTTTGATTTTTGATTAATTTTTGGAATATATTTAGAATTTTGAAAAAAGTTATTTTATTATAAGTTTTGGAATATTTTTAGAATTTTGAAAAAGTTTTTATTTTGTTTTGATTTTTGCAATATCTTTAGAATTTTGAAAATAGTTTCAATTTTTGATTTTGTAATATTCTCTTGAATATGTTTGAACTTTTGAAGAAAATTGAAATTTATGATTTTATTATAATTTTTAGAATCTTAGAAAAAGTTTGAATTTTTGATTTTTATAATTTTTGCAATATGTTTGGAATTTTGAAAAAAGTTTCAATTTTTGATTTTGTAATAATTTTTTGATTGTTTAGAATTTCGATAAAGTTTAAATTTTTGATTTTATTAAAATTTTTGGAATATTTTTAAATTTTGAAAAAAAATTTGTATTTTTGATTTTATAATAATTTTTAAAAATTTTAGGATTTTTGAAAAAAGTTTGAATTGTTTATTTTGTAATATTCTCTTGAATATTTTTGGATTTTGAAGAAAGTTGGAATTTTTGGTTTTATTATAATATTTGGATTTTTTTTAAATCAATTCAATCAGGCGTTTTTTTTTTTCGGCTATGTATTTATATTACTTCGGTCTGAAAGACCTAAGTATTACATTCATGAGCCAAAAGTGAAATACTTACCCCCACTTTTTTTTGCATTTCTTGCAAAAATTTTTTAAGCAAACTTGATTTTTCTCCTTTTATGACATTACAAATTTAAATAATAAAACTGTAAGGATTGTGTTTGTGTTAAGGCTTTTTATATAGTTTTCACCAAAAGCTTTGTACGAGGACAAAATTATTAACAAAATCAAAAATTAAAACATTTTTCCAATTTTCCTATTCTAAAAGTATTGCAAAAAATATTGCAAAAATTGAAACTTTTTTCAAAATTCTAAAAATATTCCCAAAATTCTTACAAAATCAAAAATGGAAACTTTTTTCAAAATTCTAAAAATATAATAAAATTAAAAAATTTTATTTTTTTAAAAAATATTTCAAAAATTAGAATAAAATCAAAAATTTAAACTTTTTCTAAATTCTAATAATATTCCAAAAATTCTTAAAAAATAAAAAAATTCAAACTTTTTCCAAAATTCTAAAAATATTGTAAAAATTATAACAATACCAAATATTGAAACTTTTTCCAAAATTAAAAAAATTATAATAAAATCAAAAATTTAAAATTTTTCGAAATTCTAAAAATATTCCAAAAATTCTTACAAAATCAAAAATACAAACTTTTTTCAAAATTCCAAAAATATTTCAAAAACTATAACAAATTCAAAAATTTCCATGTTCAATTATATTTACATAAACAAACAGCTAAATTTATTTTTCCAAAAAATTATCTAAAAAAATACATGAAATCATTTTTTTGACACACTTGACAATATTTTTTTGATAAACTTATAATGCCATAAGCTTAAAAATAATAATAAAATTTCATTTCAAACAAATAATTAATTTTATTTTTTTCCAAAAATTGGATAAAAAAATAAATAAAAATCTTTCTTTTGACACACTTGACAACATTTTTTGACAAACTTATGATGCCATAATTCTCAATAATAATAATAAAACTTCATGTTAAACAAATAGTTAATTTTATTTTTTTCCAAAAAATTGGGTAAAAAATAAATAAAAATCTTTCTTTTGATACACTTGACAACATTTTTTTGACAAACTTATAATGCCATAATTCTCGATAGTAATAATAAAATTTCATTTCAAACAAGTAATTAATTTTATTTTTTTCCAAAAAATTGGGTAAAAAATAAATAAAAATCTTTCTTTTGACACACTTGACAACATTTTTTTGACAAACCTATAATGCAAGAATCTAGATTTTGGTCTCACATACCAATCCCGACCATCAAAATTTCTCCAAGTTCAATATTCCTACTCGCAATCACTTAAAATGAAAGTTTTTTAAGCAAAAAATATGCAAATTTCCTTGTTTTGACACACTTGACGATTTTTTGACACACTTCCAGTACAGTTATCGAACATATCGTCCTTTCGGCTCTTCCCATTGAGTAAACCTATTTTTAGAAAATTTTTGAAATCCGTCCAGCTGTTTTCTAGATTTCGTAGGTTGTGACGGCCTGCCGGCAGACATACATACATTTTTTTTTTGCTTTTTTAGAATCAGTAGGTCCTAAAACGTCGAGAAATGCCATAAAAAGTGGGGGTAAGAATTTCACTTTGAGCTCATGTATGTTATACTTAGGTCTTTCAGACCGAAGCAAAATCTGTTTTTTGACACATTTGACAACATTATTTTGACAAACTTATGATACCATAATTCTCTATAATAATAATAAAATTTCATGTCATACAAATAATTAATTTTATTTTTTCCAAAAAATTGGGTAAAAAAGTAAATAAGAATTTTTCTTTTGACACACTTGACAACATTTTTTTGGCAAACTTCTAATGCAATAATCTAGTTTTTGATCTAACATACCAATCTCTACAGTCAAGATTTCTCCAAATTCAATGTTTCTACTCGTAATCACTTAAAACGAATGTTTTTTAAGCCAAAAATATGAAAATCTGCTATTTTTAACACACTTAATGACTTTTTGACACACTTCCAATACAGTTATCAAACACAACGTCCTTTCGGACCTGTCCATAGAGTATACCTATTTTTAGGAACCAAAATTTTTGAAATCGCTCTAGCGGTTTTCTAGATTTCGTAGGTAATGACGGCCGACCGGCAGACAGACATACATTTTTTTGTGCTTTTTTAGAATCAGTAGGTCCTAAAACGTCGAGAAATGCAAAAAAAAGTGGGGGTAAGAATTTCACTTGTGGCTCATGTATGTAATACTTAGGTTTTTCAGACCGGAAACATTGCCGGAATTCTGATTGAATTGATTTAAAAAAATTCCAAATATTATAATATAATCAAAAATTCCAACTTTCTTCAAAATCCAAAAGTATTCAAGAGAATATTACAAAATAAACAATTCAAACTTTTTTCAAAAATCCTAAAATTTTTAAAAATTATCATAAAATCAAATATTTAAATTTTTTTTCAAAATTTAAAAATATTCCAAAAATTTAAATAAAATCAAAAATTTAAACTTTATCGAAATTCTAAACAATCAAAAAATTATTACAAAATCAAAAATTGAAACTTTTTTCAAAATTCCAAACATATTGCAAAAATTATAAAAATCAAAAATTCAAACTTTTTCTAAGATTCTAAAAATTATAATAAAATCATAAATTTCAATTTCCTTCAAAAGTTCAAACATATTCAAGAGAATATTACAAAATCAAAAATTGAAACTATTTTCAAAATTCTAAAGATATTGCAAAAATCAAAACAAAATAAAAACTTTTTCAAAATTCTAAAAATATTCCAAAACTTATAATAAAATAACTTTTTTCAAAATTCTAAATATATTCCAAAAATTAATCAAAAATCAAAGATTGAAATTTCAAAATTCAAAAAATATTGCCAAAGTTAAAACATAATCCAAAATTATAACTTATTTTCCAACTGTTCCTGTTAATCAGAAGTCGTGGAATCACACAAAACGATTACTAAGGAAATATCTTTCTCATCATTACATTTTTTTTAAAAACATTTAATCTGCAACAACTTGATATTTCCCAATTGTTCCTATAAGTTGGGAGGAGTTGAAACAGAATAGAAACATGTCCAATTTCATGTTCAAATGCATTTCAAGTCATAAAAATAATTACATACTTAATTTTATTTTTTTCCAAAAAATTGGGTTAAAAAATAAATGAAAATCAATCTTTTGACACACTTGACAGTATTTTTTGACACACTAACAATACAATAATCGAGGTTCTGGTCGCACATACCAATTCCAACCATCAAATTTTCTCCACATTCAAAGTTACTACTCGTAATCACTTAGAATGATCGATTTTTTAAGCAGAAAATGCTCATTTTCGTATTTTAACACACTTCATTATTTTTTGAAAAACACTTGACACACACTTTCTTTCGCCAATACAAATTTCGTCAATACTAAACATACCAAATGTTTTAGGAATTTTCAAAAAAAAACTATAAAACATGCGCATTTTCAAAAACATACTGGGTGAATATAATATAATACTATAGGGCTTAGTATTTATTATTCAAAAAAAACGTAGAAAAATCTGTTTGGAATCCTAAAACTTTATCTTCAAAATATGATAGCACATAATATATTATCTATGTAAACCAAAAGAAATTACTAAAAATGTATGCCGGCAAAACTGCATTTCAAAGCAATAAATAAAAAATTCAGAATTTAGATTTTTTTATTCGTTCCACGCATACAAAATTTTGATTTAAAAAAAAATCCACAAATAAATGTACATTTTCAAACGAATTACCCAATTAACATATACTGCTGACATTTAACATTTTAATTTACAAAAGTTTTATTTGTGAGGAGAGTACACCCTGTTTTTCGATGATATGATTTTTCGATGTAATGATTTATTCATTACATCGAATATTTTCGATGTAATGATATTTCGATGATATGATTTTTTTTTCGATTTTACGATTTTCGATGGTATGATTTTTCGATTTTGTGAATCAAATTTTCGATGATATGATTTTCGGTGATGTGATTTTTCGATGCTATGAATTTTCGACGTAATGAATTTTCGGTGATATGATTTTCGATGTTGCGATTTTCGGTTGTGTGATTTTTCGACGGTATGATTTTTATTTTTCAATTTATTGCTTTTTTTCGATGTAACGGTTTTCGACGGTATGATTTTTCGATGATATGACACGATCCGAGATAAATATTCAGATGCGTTTTTATATTTTTTTCTTTGAGGCACACCGTTTTCTTTTTGGTTTAAAAGTTGTTAATTTTGGAACTCCATTTCACCCTGTTTTTTCTTAAGCCCTTCGATTAGTTGCCATATACCTGGATTACTAATTTTTATAATTTTGTTTAGTGCATTATCGAAGTCCTCTGAAATATTGTTTGTTTTATGTCCTTTGGTTCAAGCCTCTTCGTAAAAATTCCACAATTCTCTTTAAATCGTGCATCTCTACGTACCCCATCAGGTCGAAGAGTTCCAAAATAATTTGTTTCAAACGTTGAATTGCTTTAGTTAAATTGCTCTAGTCGAATTGAGTTTTAGTCAAATTGTAGTTAGTTGAATTGTCTTAGTAGAATTGATTTTTAGACGAATTGTTTTTAGTTGAATTACTTTAGTGAAATGGGCCGGGAACGGGAAAATTCAGGCGAAGAACAATACAGTTCTCGCCTGAATTGCGACTATCTCATACTTTTCGGTTAACCTGATACCATCAGATATTAAGGGTGCGAATCGACAAGATTCAGCTCTACCCAAAAAGCCAACCAAAAAGGTTACTTTTAATGATCAGTCTCAAATCATTCCTCCTTTAAGAACTTCAAAATCTGGAAGGACTATCAAACTCCAAAAAAATTGCTAGATTATATCAGCATGCGCTTCAATAATCTAGTAAAATCCTTTCCTTCCAGTATGATTTTGTAGGATGTACAGGATCTGTTTTGAACTCTTACCAAAATAGTGATCCACGTCAATTTTTCGAATATCTTTTTTCCACAATCTAGCCACTTTTTTGTCAATATTAAAAAATTTCTATCATTTAGTAGTTTCGGTACATCAGTACCAACGTTTTATATTTCGTGTCTTCTTCGAAGCCACTGGTAGGGGAGTATTTGTGGTGATGTTTCAAATTAAATTTTTGGTTTGTGGTGATGCTTCGAACTAAATTTTAAAAGAGATTGCCTTGATTTTCGTTTTTGTTTTAAAAAAATTATTTTGTTAAAAAAATAGATTTAAGAAACTTGTCTTTATAAGACTGTTAGTTTTTCTGTTAAAATATTCAGAATTTGTTATAATTATTGTGTAAAAATAATTAAAAAAGTAATTATGCACGATAAAAAATTATGTACAGAAAATAATTATATATAACAAATATTTTTTTGAAATTGTTGTTTGTATAAGCATGTTGTGCTACCTACATCGATATTATTAGTTAATAATACGAAAATTATATTATTCCAAGTAGGAATTATTTTATTAAGTGTAGAAACTACATTGCTGTTATTACATTACTAAGTTGCAATGTAAGTTGTAAGTCGTAAGCTGTTATTACATTACGGAAATTGTTCCAGTATGTTTTAGAGTATACAGCTGGACTCTTGCTTTAAAAGAAGAAACATATATTATAAAAGAAAACGCAGTAAAATATATGGTTCACCAACGAAGAAACACCATAGTTGCTTTGATTTAAGGACTTTGTAAAATTACATGCAAATATCATAGCTACTATAATTTATTGTTAAGTGAACACGATTTTTTCGGCAACTGACTAAAATTTTTACTACCGCTATGGAGAAGGTTAAAGTCTTATTGTTTTGACATATAATCAAAGGGACTGTAAAGTAACGCCATGTTTTTTTTACGACAACAGGAAAGTAAAGCCATTTCTTTTCCATTTTTACGGCAGCGCAGTAAAGTGTAGCCATTTTATTTCCACTTTTTTTACGGCGGCAGTAAAGTAAAAATAAATTTTGCATTAAGTTAGACGAAAAAATACTATATTTAATTCGGAGCTAAAGTGACTTTTTGTATTTCGTCGATAATTTTCAGCCTTCCAAAGGTCGGGCACCAAATTATAGACTCAACAAAAAAGTATCACTTTAGCTCCTAATTAAATAATGTACTATTTTATTAGAGAGAAAGGCCAGGGGGTTAAACCTGCATGAAAATAGACTATCGTAGAAAGAAATATTTTTGTCATGGATCGCATTAAAAATTTTTTTTGTACGAGTAATACCGTAAAATTCAATTTCACGATTCAAAAATCGGGTGCAAAGCAGGCTATTTTTTCCAAATGAAATAACAATGCGTAAAATTTCATAATGCAATCAAAATATTTGTTATTTTTTGTTGTCATAGCTACATATACAATTTGTTTGAAAAAATATCAAATATTTTGGTCAAACATATTTTATTTTAAAATTTTTACAAATTTTATATTTTAATAAAATTGTTTGATTTAAATTAAAATTAAAAATTTGTAAAAATTTTAAAATAAAAATATGTTAAACAAGCAAACTTTGATCAAAATATTTGTTATTTTTTCAAAGAAATTGTATATGAAATGTACAGGGGAAAAACAACGTAAGTCCATTTTTTCGAAATCGACTTAGTGCTGCTATAAATCAATTGAAGAAATACAAGAGCTTTCAGCTGGCATATTCAATTTTGATGAATATAAATCCAGCTCATATAAATCAATTGAAAAGAATTCGCATACAGGAGAAAACAAGAATTTACAGGGGAAAAACAACTTAATCCACCATTTTTTACCAAAAAACGTGAAATGATAATTTCACTAAAAACACTTTTATGAACCATATCTATTCATTGTTTAATCCGAGTGCACAATTTTTCTTGCATTTTAAAGACTTCAAACGCGAAAATTCAATTTTCTCGAAATTTGATTTTATTTGATTTTTCTGTACCTTTCATATGTAACTATTACAACAAAAAATAACAAATATTTTGATTGGATTATGAAATTTTGAATTGAAAGGTGCTTTGATTAAAATTTTTGATTTTTATATAATTTATAGAAATTTCAAAGTTTTTATATCTTTAAATATAGTGTTACGATTGCAGAAAAATCTAGACGATTACAGAAAGATCTAAACGATTACGGTCACTTCCAGGAAAATAAAATCAACAAAACACAACAGAAAGTGAATGAAATGAATAGTGTTGTTGTTGTTGTACATGTTCTTAGAATTACGGTCTATTTGTTTTATGATTTTATGAATCAAATCAACGTAACGTAAAATAATCGAATATTCTAATATTTTCTCAAGGTTTCTGGAAAGTGATGTCGAATTATCTAGAAGTATTGCAGAAGGTATATAAGAAAATTACCTTTGTAGTAATTAATTAGTTTTATTTTAGACCTGCGACAGTAAAGTGGAATTAAATGTAAAATTAGTTTATTTTAAACCTGCGATTGTGAAGTTAAAAATTATAAAAGTGATCTTTAAATTAGTTTTTGTGTACAGTTTTTGTAAATAAAGTTATAAGTGTTATTAAATAGAAATATTTTGTGTATTATTTTGAACGTTGTGAATTGGAAATTTCTACAATAAACCGTTGGAGTTTCGAAGCTGTTGGAAGAATATTCTAGTTGGGAATATTGTTTGCTGTATTGTTTTCCTGTTGTTGTGGAACAGTTAAGGTGTTGAATACTTAATAAAACCTGGTGTGTTTGCTTACTAATCAGTGATCGAACTCAGAAAGAGATTGGGAATTACGTTAATCGAATTGTGAGTTAGGCCAATTCGAAGGAAGGTTGGAAAAACGTAACAATAGGTTTAAAAAGTGACATTTTACGACCGCAAACTAAAGTAATAAAGTAACACTTTAATATGTAGACGAATACAAAATATTTTTGAAGGACGGAGACTATATGGAGCAGCCGTAAAGTTATTAATTTACGACCATAATGCCGGTTGTTGGATAATATTAGTTAAGTTGAACAATATTATCTAGTCGTTACAACAAAAAAATTTAAATACAACATTTTTAATATGCTAAACGGATTCACATCGAATATGAACCAATTCATTTGTGAACACGATCGAATTGATTATACCTTGACGTTTGGTATTAATATTACTTTGATCTGAAAGACCTAAGTATTGCATTCTCGAGCCAAAAGTGAAATTCTTTCCCCCACGTCTTTGGCATTTCTCGACCTTTTAAGACCTACTGATTCTAAAAAGGCCCCAAAAAATGTATGTCTGTCTGCCGGATTTCAAAAATTTTTGTTTCTAAAAATAGGTATACTCAATGGTAAGAGCTGAAAGGACGATGTGTTCGATAGCTATACCGAAATTGTGTCAATAAATCGTCAAGTGTGTCAAAACAAGAAAATTTGCATATTTTTTGCTTAAAAACGTTCATTTTAAGTGATTTCGAGTAGGAACATTGAATTTGGAGAAAACTTGATGATTGTGATTGGTATGTGAGACCAAAAACTAGATTATTGCATTATAGGTTTGTAAAAAAAAATATTGTCAAGTGTGCCAAAAGAATGATTTTCCTTTTTTTTACCCAATTTTTTTGAAAAAAATTAAATTTTTTTTTTTTTTTTTTTTAATAAAATGTGTTGTGTAATAGGGTTTAGAATATGTGTCACAACAACACATAAATACCTTTTAAGACCTAGGTCTAGACCTGGGTCCCACAACAACTGGCGTTCTAAGGTGTAGATTAACGCTTTTTTTAAACATCTGTGGGTTGAAGCCACCTGAGACTAAGTGTTCCGGCAAACTATTCCATTTGTACGCAGTTCGGACAAAGAAGTCTCTCTGCGATCTGCCAGTATGACAGCGCGGGATCTTTACCGTTTCACTGGTTGCGGCAGCCGATTGCCGAGTGGAACGGGGGTAAGAATAAGTTTGAGGCATGATGCCGCTGATTTCATCTGAGCACTGCTGATGACGATATTTGTAAAAAACAACGAGGTCAGCAACAGTGCGACGATGTTGTAGGGAATCAAGTTTTGATGTCAAAGTTCGATCACCCACAATTCGTATAGCTCGCTTTTGAACAGAGTCCAAGAGGGCCAAGATGGAAACAGAGGCAGCACCCCAAACTTGACAGCAGTACTCCATACAGGGACGAATATAGGACTTATAAACATGGAGCAATTGGTATGGAGTGAAAAATTTTTTGCATCTATTTAGGAGGCCGAGTTTTTTAGACGCGCTTTTTGCCATCGCCATTATATGATCGTTCCAGAGTAGGTCATTTGAAACTGTGACACCCAATAATCGAATGTTTTTACATTCGCCTATTGGTTCATCACACATACTAAATAAAATATCTTTGGGGAACTCGGTCTTTAATCTGGAAACAATCAACAGCTGTGTTTTGGTGGAGTTGAAATTGACAAGATTTTGGTCACCCCAGTCGGCGACTTTATTCAGGTCTTTGTTCACGTTTATGGCAGCGTCTCTCCGGGCAGGATTAATTCGTTCGTGCATTTTACCTTTTGAAGGAAGGGGCTCGAACGACTTGTGCAGAGTACTATCATCTGCAAAACTATTTATTGGGTTACTGGTGATTTTCAACAATTCGTTGATATAAATCAAAAATAGGGTTGGGGACAATACTGAGCCTTGGGGTACACCAGCGTTAATTAGTTTAGACTCAGAAGAAAATCCGTCTAAGGTTACCGAAATGTATCGGTTGGATAGAAAATTTTGAATCAGCTTCACAACATTGGGATGAAAACCGTACGCAACGAGCTTGTTGATTAAGTTGGCATGCCAGACTCGATCGAATGCCTTGGAGATGTCTAAAGCGATAACGTATGTTTCACCACCTTTATCAAGTATGCTGTTCCAACAATGCGCTACATAGTTTAATAGATCGGTAGTTGATCTTTTGTTTCGAAAACCGTATTGGCTGTCGGATATTAAATGATTTTCTTCCAGAAATTTTGAAATATGTGTATTAATATAATGCTCATAGACTTTGGATAGGACCGATAGTAAAGCTATTGGCCTATAATTTGAGATATCGGATTTTGGTCCCTTTTTGGGGACGGGCTGGACATTTGCCAACTTCCAGCACGAGGGAAATATACCAGATTTGTAGGATTGGTAGAATATTTTAGTTAAAGTTGGTGCAAGTTCTTTGGAAAAGGTTTTTAAAATAATGGGTGGAATATTGTCCATTCCTGATGCTTTGTTGATGTTTAACCCCTTTAAAAGTTTAGCGACTATTTTGGGTTTGAAGTGAAGTTCATTCATATTAACTCCTGAAGACTGGATTTGGGGTATTTCTTTAGGAGTTTCCAAAACAGTGGAGTTCAGAGCAAAGCGTTCAGCGAAATTTGTATGGCATGAAATTTAATCGAACATGAAATCGGACATGAAAATTTTTGGTTTTGTTATAATTTTTGGAATATTTTTGGAATTTAAAAAAAAAATGTGTATTTTTGATTTTGTAAGAATTTTCGGAATATATTTAGAGTTTTGAAAAAGCTTAAATTTTTGATTTTATTATAAGTTTTGGAATTTTGAAGAAAATTTGTATTATTAATTTTGTTATAATTCTTGCGATATTTTTAGAATTTTGGAAAAAGTGTTTTGAATTTCGAATTTTTGATTTGAAAAAGTTTCAATTTTTGATTTTGTAATAGTTTTTGGAATATTTTGATTTCATTATGATTTTTGGAATTTTGAAAAAAGTTTGTGTTTTTGATTTTAATTTTATTTATAACTTTTGCAATATTTTTAGAACTATGAAAAAAGTTTCAGTTTTTGATTTTGTAAGAATTTTTGGAATTTTTTTAGAATTTTTAAAAAGTTTAAATTTTTGATTTTACTTTAACTTTTGGAACTTTGAAAAAAATTTGTATTTTTGGTTTTGTTATAATTTTTGCAATAGTGTTAGAATTTTGAATTGATTTTGTAATAATTTTTGGAATATTTTTAGAAAATTGAAAAAAAAAAATTAAATTTTTGATTTTAGAATATTTTTGGAACTTGATTTTGTTATAATTTTTGCAATAGTGTTAGAATTTTGAAAAAAAGTTTCAATCTTTGATTTTGTAATAATTTTGGGAATATTTTTAGAATTTTGAAAAAAAAATTAAATTTTTCATTTTAGAATATTTTTGGAATTTTGAAAGAAATATGAATTTTTGATTTTTTAATATTTTCTCGAAACGCTAAATGTAGAGGTTTTTGAGTAGTTTGCTGGGTGTATCATCTTTTCAAATTATATTAATTCATGATCTGTTATAATTTTCCAGCAACGTATTAATGGTTCGTGTTTGTTTTGCAATAAATTTCTAAGCAAAGATAAAAAATACTTGTACTTTAACAGAGGGTTTTATATTTGTTATACATCGCTGTCCAGAACTAAAAACAATGTCTTCATAAAAGTTTTTTGCTGAAAACTATGTATATCAAATCCTTAACCCAAACCGAAGTCTTGATATGTCAGAGTTGTGAGATTTCAGTCCCTATTTTTCTGATTTTTCTTTTTATGTTTAATAATCTAAAGAAGTTTATAATAAATTTTGTTTTAAATTATTTAAATGCAAGCAACAAATTATTACCATATATGACCAATTGTTCCTACATACTTCAGTTTTGATAACATGAAGATCATCAAAAGATGACAGCATGCACCTGAAGCCTTAATTAATATTATCAACAAAAATTTTATTTTGGTGACAGCGGTAAATCAAGGACAAATACTATTATCGTAAAACATTTTATTTTTCTAAAATGTATAATATAGGTGTATAACAATTCAAAAACTAGAGTCAGTTCGAAAAAATCTGAATGCTGAAAAAGCTGAAAAGTACAAACCGTTGAAAGAGCCTAGATACGAAAATTGAGAGGAAACCGGTAGGTATAAAAATATTAAAAAATGACACAAAAAGTTAATTATCAAAATTACCATGAGTTTAACCGATATTCCAAAACAAAAAATCATTTTCGAAATAACAAATACCTCGATAGAAAAGGAAATAATAGATTTGTAAAATTCTGCAACATCGCAGAAAGCGTTACTTGGGTATTTAATAGCGGAAAAACTACGAGTTTTATACGTTTGTTTCTACGAGAAAATTTCACTTAGGTCATTGGGTAGTTTCAATATGGAAAGGATTGAAAATGGAACTCTCATCACCATATAATCCTTTGCTTGCTAACAAAAGCAGTGGATACTGTATTCATTTTTCGACAGTACATGAAATTCAAGCGTCATGATATAAATATATTGAAACTGAATATAATGATAATGCAGTAGCTAAGGTTGCTAAAATAGAGTTGAATGGCGATATTCTGTTAGTTACCATAATGCAACAAATACTTCCGTCACCACTGCAAAGAGTTATTAACAAATTTTATTCTTAACCGTCAATCAAAGTCTACTTATTTTTTAAATTTGTTTAATTCTGAAATAAATTACTAAAAGTAATTAGTCAAGTTTTAGTAATTAATATCAGAATTAAACAAATTTAAAAAATAATTACGATAATTTTTTTTTGCTGTCAGATATTTTATTTTTGATTCATACAAACTATGGTATTCAAACAGTAGGCTTTGTTTTTGCTGTCGGCAATTCTTCTTGTCGTCGATAATTTTGCTTTGTCGTTATGAAAATTCTTTGTTGTCATATTTTTTTCTAACAAAATGAAATATAATTTTATCTTAGTAGGCGCATAAATGCTATAAATTTGTAATTTATGTTTGACAAATAAACATAAACAAGCAATCATTTATGAATGAAAACGGACATTTTTATTATTTGCAATTTTACATAATTTTTTATAAGCTGAATAATTTGTAGAAAAAACTTTATTTAGAAACTAATAATTATTATCTTTTAAATAAAATTATAATTTAAAAAAAATTATCTCATTAAATACCACTCTTCATTGAAATTTTTGTCTAAAATTTTTCAATTTTACTCATTAAATTATTTTTAAGCAACACTGCTCAATCAAACCACTACTTAAACCACTCGTCCTTCGGACTCGTGGTTTATTGTGCGCTTTGATTCGCAGTGTTGCTAAATAATTTAATTCGTAAAATCAAAAAATTTTCGAAAAAATTTCAATGACTCGTGGTATTACAACCGACAATTCAACTCAAAAAATAAAGTTTCAATAATGTCCAATCAAAACGCTTCATTTACTATTTTTTAGCAAATCAAAACGATTTGTTTCGATTATTTTTTTCTGTTAGGAAGGAACAGCGAATATTTTCGAATATTTTCCGCCTACTTAATATATTAATTTAAAACAAATATGCACATACAAAATTATGTGAAAATGCAATTTGCAAATAGTAAAAATGTCCGTTTTCATTCATAAATGATTGCATGTTTATGTTTATTTATCAAAAATAAATTACAAATTTATAACATTTATGCGCCTACTAAGAAGAAATAATATTTAATTTTGTTTGACAACAAAGGATTATGTTGTTTGAAATAATGTTACTATTTCTGTTCGTTAAATTGTCTGCTAAATACCACTCGTCATCAAATTATTAGTCGATTATTTTTCAACATTACCACTCATGCCATTTGAGGTCAAAAATTTCCCTCGTGCGCTACGCGCACTCGGGACCTCAAATGACATTCGTAATAATGATTATGAAAAATAATCGACTATTATTTGACGACTCGTGATATTATATATGAATATTGCTTCAAAGTTTGTAACTTTTGCCTAAAATTTTTTCAACTCGCAAGAGCAAACAAATTTACGAAAAATATTTAAATCGGCATAGTTGCATCGTATGTGCGATATTCGGACGGTCACCTAAGCGTTTTTTTACTGTAATATTTTGATAATTTTCTCATAAATCTTGATTGATTCAGAATGAAGTAACAACATTATCTAATCAAGGTTTGTATAATTTAGCTAACCACTACACAACTCCACAAGCCCTCACACAAAGTTCAAGTTAATTCGACTCATGTTCGACATTGAGGAATCGACCACATTGAGGAATCAGTTTTTATTGATTTGTAATTTTTTTTAGTTTTTTATTTGCGGATGTGACAACTACGTGTACCATAGTCCCGGTTATTTTTTTTAATAAAATGTGTTGTGTAGTAGGCATTACAATATGTTGTTGTGACAACACATAAAAACCTTTTAAGACCAAGGTCCCACAACAACAGTCGTTCTAAGGATGTTAATGGACGCAAATCTTTTTGTTTATTTTTATATTTTTTGTTAAATAATGGATAACTAAACAATAAATCTTATCAAATATAAAATATGACATAGGCCAATATTTCATGATGAGATAGAAAAAATAAAAAAAAAATAAGAGATAAAAATCAAATTTGTTTTAAAAGTTTGTAGGAACAAAACTAAAATGGGGTTGCCAAATATCCAGTTAGTGGCATATAATTCTTGATTATGTAACACACTATCTTCCTCAGTGATTAAAGCCCAGATATAGAGCTATATGAATGTTCGTTTCTTCGAGTAAGCAACAGCGTTCCATCATCAAGAAATATTATTCCATAGCTAAGATTGAGGGTGCTCATTGACTAAATACAGTTCATCTGCCAGCACCCCTAAGATATCAGATTCGCTAATGATATCTCACTGCTATTGCCAGTGAAACGTGATATCTCACGTTAACTCATATGCCAATAGCAGAAACTGCTGAGTACGCGCGTTGTCACACCCGTGGATCAAAAATAAAAAAAAATTACAAATCAATAAAAACTGCTCCCTCCATGCGGTTAACAAGTTAACGTGAGATATCACACCCCTGTAATATCAGTGAGATGTCACTAGTCCAGCCAGGTGATATCTTAAAGGTGCTGGCGAATGAACTCTATTCAGTGAACGGTGCCACTCTAAATCTTAGTAATGGTGTATTCCTTGTACCTTGATGATGGGACGCTATTGCTTGGCCGCAGAAACAACATATAATTAAATCTAAATCTCTATTTAAGCTTTATTTATTCAGGAAAACAGTGCGTCACATAATCAAGCAGTATACCTCTGAATTATTGGCAACCCAACTTTAGTTTTGTTCGTGCTAATTTTTCTAAAAAACTAACAAAAAAAAAATTCGGTATAGTTCTTGTCAAACAACACGGTATTTCGAATAGCGATATGATGCTGCATTTATTACTGCTCACTGTATTCTAGAAGTGCACCTAACAGCACATGGCCAATTTACCTACAGAAAAGGAGAAGCAGCGTATTTTTAATTCGATGTCCAGAGGAATTGTAGGCAATTCAAAAAAAAATTTATGCAAGAAAAGCTTGATAATTAGGTTTCGTTTGACACAGATAGAATGTGCAGCCCCTCGTTGAAAATTTCATCCCGAAACATCAATTTAAATAACCATGCAACTACATTTCTTATTTGTTTACCAATAAACCAAAAATAATTAGTCAGAAACGTCCTTGATTCAATCAAAACTTAACTTCCTGTAGTAATAAGGTCATTTAAAAAATGAAACACTCCTTTTACATTATTTACTATATATTACCATTATATTCGTTTGTTTTGATTTCCATTTTCCAAGAAAAATATTACAAAAAAATTATAATAGCCTATTATTATATACACACAAACAACATATTTCGATAACTTATAACTTATTAGAAAATAATAATTTCTCTATTTTACATGAACACAGTGTAGCACAAGTAAAACAAACACGATGTAGGCAATTAATGTCCTTCGACTTGAAAATTATTTTCTGCGCAGTCAAAATGCTACATATATTCTTTATTTTTCAATAAATTTAATTAAAATTGAATTTTATTTTTCAATCTTAATTTTTATTTTTTAAACTTAATGTAAATTTAATGATCATGAAATTTTTACAGAAAAATGGGTGTGTTTAATAAACATTTTCATGTTTCCAATTTCCTAATCGAATTGTATTTCCTAATCATCCCTTTTTCATTACAATAATTTATTTACTATTACTATTCAGCCAACCAAACGGAAATAATGGATGGGGTGAATAACGAATTCTCATAACAAATGACAGACAAAAAAAACTGTAAACTCAACCCCATTTTAAAATGAAAATACTCATTCGAACTCTATGATTGTTGTTATGTACAATATTTAAAGTTTTTACAATAACAAATAAAAACATTAATATTCAAAAAGTTTTTTTTATAATAAAACAAAAAAAGTTAATAGATAAAAAATAAGAAAATATTTGTTCGGTAAGAGAGCACGCGAAAATTGTTAAAAAATGGACTGGTCTAGGGAAAATGTGAGGAAAATATTTTTTTACTAATCTGGTTTAGCTTATTATTTTTTTTTCTTGTTCAATTTTATATGCAAACTTTAATTTTCAAGTTCAACTTAAACTTGAAACTGATTAAATTGTAATTCCATTCAATTACTTTGTTGGAATTTTTTAATAAAAGTTCAGATATCAAATAAAAATAGTTTTATTTCTTCTAACTGAAGTTTAGAGAAAATCGGAACAGGTCGGATTCCCTTTTCTTATTTTATCGGCGTCTTGAATCGATTTGCCATATGTAAGTCAAACATTTAAACTTTCAACTTTTGATTTTTTTTCATTTAAATGGTATCAAAACAAATGCAATCACACACACATACATTTGCAATTTATAACTTAAATATATGACCACGAGTCACGACTGTCATTTGACATAATCACGTACGGAAAAATATTAGTCTTGGAAAAAATTTATAACGTATCAGAAGATCTAAGTCAAAAATTCATACAGGAAATTATGACATTTGACATTAAGTAAAATAAAGTCTTTTTCGATTCAAAAAAATAACTATAAGTCTTAGAAAGTTTAGAAGACTTTGTGCAATTTTGCACTTAATGCGGTTAAAAATGGCTAAGGTAGTCTACATAAGACTCGTGATGTTGCTTGGGTGAAATCTTTCACACAGAAAAGAAGTTTAATTGACACGCCGGTTGCCTATTTATATAATTGAAGGGATCTGTTTTGTAGATTGGTAGCCAAGGTGATGTCCTAGGGGAGCTGTTCGATGAACTCTATTTAATCAACGAAAGCATTCTTAATCTTACTAATGGAGAAGTTCTTTGTTATGCCGCGTTATTGGTGGTTCGAAGAAACGAATCTTTATATAACTCAATATGTGGGCTTTAATCAACTGTATCAGTGCGTCGCATAATCAAGAAATATGCCACTAGCTGGATTATATGTTTGCTAATTTTAGTTTTGTTCAACCAAATTTATAAAAAAACTTTATTTGTTCGTTTTATTTTATTTGAATTTCCACCATCCTGTTATGAAATATTGGTCTATGTCCATATTGCACTATGTGAACGGATTTATTGTCTCGTTATCCACTCTTTAAATAATATTAGGAGACATAAATTTTATTACAGAAATCTTTTTTTATATATTTTAACGGAGAGCGCGGGAGGGGGGGGGGGAGTGTCTATATGAAGCAACAAAAATTTTGTAGAACGAAAAATCATATTGTAATTTTTTTTTTTTAATAAAATGTGTTGTGTAATAGGGTTTA
Source organism: Diogma glabrata (assembly GCA_963693315.1). Lineage (NCBI taxonomy): Eukaryota > Metazoa > Arthropoda > Insecta > Diptera > Cylindrotomidae > Diogma > Diogma glabrata. The sequence goes on along the minus strand of OY856187.1, from coordinate 360,172,296 downwards.
GAATATGTGTCACAACAACACATAAATACCTTTTAAGATCTAGGTCTAGACCTGGGTCCCACAACAACTGGCGTTCTAAGGTGTAGATTAACGCTTTTTTTAAACATCTGTGGGTTGAGACTAAGTTTTCCGGCAAACTATTCCATTTGTACGCAGTTCGGACAAAGAAGTCTCTCTGCGATCTGCCAGTATGACAGCGCAGGATTTTTACCGTTTCACCGGTTGCGGCAGCCGATTGCCGAGTGGAACGGGGGTAAGAATAAGTTTGAGGTATGATGCCGCTGATTTCATCTGAGCACTGCTGATGACGATATTTGTAAAAAACAACGAGATCAGCAACAGTGCGACGATGTTGTAGGGAATCAAGTTTTGATGTCAAAGTTCGATCACCCACAATTCGTATAGCTCGCTGTTGAACAGAGTCCAAGAGGGCCAAGATGGAAACAGAGGCAGCACCCCAAACTTGACAACAGTACTCCATACAGGGACGAATATAGGACTTATAAACATGGAGCAATTGGTATGGAGTGAAAAATTTTTTGCATCTATTTAGGAGGCCGAGTTTTTTGTAATATATTTTTTTTAATTTCAAGATAAGTGCAACTATAATAAATATAAAAATACTAGGGGGTATCCCGCAGGCTCCCCCCGCCCCCTCCTTTCCCCCTCCCTACGCACACCAATACACTCTTGCTCTTTTCATCCGGCTTTGATACAACTACTAAGTACTATCCATCATAATCCAACCTCTTCTAATCTATTCTGTGTATACCTTCTGCTTAACTATAATTCTACAAAAACCATCGTAAGGTTAACGATAAATTTTTATACGATCAATGACAAATGGTTGAAAATAATAATAATAAGAAAATACTGAAATAGCAGCTATTGTTCTTCTATATTTTATTTACAGAAAATGAAGCTATGCAAAAATAATGATGGAAAAAAAATATTCTATGATTTTTAGCACTATCTGTCATATAAATAATTAATTTTCTTATTAATATCGCAATGATATAAATTTGAACGAAACGGCTAAAAGACAATTAGAGCAATAATTTTGAAAATCTACATTATCGAAAAATTTAAATGCCGTAAATGGAATTTTTATGAATAAAAAGGAATAATTTTTATGTTCTATAAAACAAATAAACCAAAACAATAAAAATTAAATATAGGGTTCGCGTTGAGCTCCGAACCTTTCTCACAACCCCTTACATCGGCAATGACAACAAAATTTCGTACTGAGTTTCTTAAAGTTCATTTTATTAAATCGGTTTAAATTATTAAATGTTTGAAAATGTATATTATAACACAAACTGTTTTTTGTCCCAAAAATATCAAATGTTTTCAACCTACATTGTTTTAAAAACTGTTAAAAATCTATATTTTTCTATGCTGTTATGTTCGCTGTACTATAGAACAATTTTTTGGTTCTGGTCCTGCCATAATAGCGCTAGTATTTTACGAAATGTTGTGTCAAAAAGTGAGGAAATAGACCTTTTAATTATGTACTTTCATCAATTTGTTTCCTCATTTCTTTTTTAATAAACTTATTATAAAAACCATCTACCAACTTTACTATATAATGTAAAAATTATTCCTTTAAAAAAAGGTTATTATTCCTTTAAAAAAATTCGATCTATTTTTCATAATAAATATTACATATCTTGTGACTAATTCAAAATAAAAAACGTTTTATTAATAAAACATCAACAAAAATTATAAATATATGTATTATGTAACTTAATTAAAATAAAATCCCCTGAATGTATTCTAATTTTTATTAAAACTTCAAATAACTAAACAAAATGACGTCACACGATCTTTTATGATAAAGCTGTTATATTGCAAGAGAAATACATACTCAAATAGTAGTTTTTGTTTTTCCTTAATTTAGTTCACGGGAATGAAATTATGGCAAATAATTATCGGAAACCACTATTATATGATTTTTAGCACTGCCTGTCAAAAAACTAATTAATTTTCTTGTTAATATCGAAATTATAATAATTTGAACGAAACGGGAAATGACAGTGCAATAAAATGCTATAAAAACTGCATTATCGATCAAATTACACTATCGTAAAACGAAATGTATGTATGAATAAAATAAAAGTGTGTAAAAAACAATAATTTTAATGTTATTTTTAGTAGTTGTTGTTATTCTTAATATCGAAATGTAAATATCGAAATGATTTTAATGATTTTAATTTGAACAAATGGCAAAAGACAACTTAACTTTTTAACTAACTTTAAAGAACTAATTTATCGATAATTCTAAGTATCCAAAAACAAAATTTTATATAAGTTTTATTTATATATGAATTGTTTATTTATATGAATTCTGTTTGAGATTCTGTTAACTAAAGATCTGTCTTTTTACTGTCGTATTTGCTCAATAATCTAAAAGAACCAACGAAGAGTCGTTACAGTGCTACCCATATACCAATTTGAACTTTTGTTAAATAATAGACTAAAGGTTAGATAAGATTGAACGTTACGCTCGTATAGAAGGATAGACTCACGGCTATAATAATATGGATGGAGGGGCTGAAATCTCACAGCTCTGAGATATCAAGACTTCGGTCTAGGTTAAGGATTTTGATATAGTTTTCGGCAAAAAACTTTTATGAGGACATGGTTTTTAGTTTTGGGCAGCGATGTATATCAAACATAACTTTCTGTTAAAGTACTTGTATTTTTTATCTCTGTTGTATTGCAAAATGTATTACATGTATTACAAAACTAACACAATACGTTGTCGGAAAATTATAATAGATCATAAATTAACATAATTTAGTGAAAAGATTATACAATCAGCAAACTACTCAAAAACCACTCCATTTAGCGTTTCGAGAAAATATTTCAAAATCACACAAATTCATATTTCTTTCAAAATTCCAAAAATATTGTAAAATTATAATAAAATCAATCTTTTTCAAAATTCTAAAAATATTCCAAAAATTATTACAAAATCAAAATTTGAAACTTTTTCAAAATTCCAAAAATTATAATAAAATCAAAAATTTAAAATTTTTCAAAATTCTAAAAATATTCCAAAAATTTTTACAAAATCAAAAATTAAAACTTTTTCAAAATTCTAAAAATATTGCAAAAATTATTACAAAATCAAAAATACAAATTTTTTTCAAAATTCCAAAAATATTTCAAAAACTATAACAAATTAAAAAATTTCCATGTCCAATTTCATTTTCAATTACATTTACGTCATAAAAACAGCTACATTTTTTTCCCAAAAAATGGCTAAAAAATAAATGAAATCATTTGTTGACACACTTGACAACTTTTTTTGACAAAATTATAACGCCATAACTCTCAATAATAATAATAAAATTTCATGTCATATAAATAATTAATTTTATTTTTTTCCAAAAAATTGGGTAAAAAAATAAATAAAAATCGTTCTTTTGACACACTTGGCAACACTTTTTTGACAAACTTATAATGCAATAACCTAGTTTTTGATCTCACATACCAATCCCTACCATCAAGATTTCTCCAAATTCAATGTTCCTACTCGTAATCACTTAAAATAAACGTTTTTTAAGCCAAAAATATGAAAATTTGCTATTTTTGACACACATAATGATTTTTTTTACACACTTTCGGACCTGTCCCACAGACAGACATACATTTTTTTTTGCTTTTTTAGAATCAGTAGGTCCTAAAACGTCGAGAAATGACAAAAAAAATGGGGGTAAGAATTTCACTTTTGGCTCATGAGTGCAATACTTAGGTCTTTCAGACCGAAGTAGAATTATGTATACATAGTATTAATTCATTCTTCGGAATATAGTCTCTGGGCCGGCGCCGATTTCATGTGATGATTACCACATATTTTATACTTCGTGAGGCGGCTGTCCTTGACGAGCCCGAAAACATTTGTTCTGCAATTTTTCTCAAATCGGCCGCTTTTGCGTTTGGTAAGCTCCGAAAAATGCCGATTGCCCGCGATCTTGTAAGTTTGCTACCACATTTTTTTTTAACTGTGGGGGTTGGAAATTTGTTTTAGAACAAGTGGATAACCTTGTCTGACCAAAATGTGTCTGCTATTCTCGAGTCCAACAACTGACATTTTGAATGTTTGGGTTGTCGGACTAGACAATAGCAGACAAATTTTTATCGGACAAGTTTACCCTCGTGTTCTAAATCAAATTTTCAACCCCCATAGCTAAAAAACAAAAATTTACAAGATCCCGGGCAATCGGCATTTTTCGGAGCTTGCCGAGCACAAAAGCGGCCGATTTGAGAAAAATCGTAGAACAAATGTTTTCGGGCTCGTCAAGGACAGCCGCCTCACGAAGTATAAAATATGTGGTAATCATCACATGAAATCGGCGCCGGCCCAGGGACTAATATTTCTTATTTACGTAAATTTTTTTTAGGAGGAACTACTATTGTTGTTTAATGGATCATGAAATATCTATCCCACAAGACTTTGTTAAATTATTTGTTATCTTGAACTCTCAAATCTCGAAAAAATTATTTCCACATTTTTGGAGATTTTTATTTCTCGAGAAATGCTGTCGAGAATCTCGGAATTTAACAAACCACCATAAATACGATTCAATTCTACAACAAAATGAACTTTTAGATGACTGTTCCGGACGTCGGGTTCGGGTAGCGAAAATCCGAAATTCTACGTCCACGCCGTGCTACCTGGGTAACGCTAACAGAATTAGGTTGGTGTAGTTGAGAGGGGCAGAGTAAATACTGCTTATACTCAATGATTCTGCACCATGGCGAGTCATTGGCGCCATAAAACCAATGCAACTCAAGCGTCTGTTCTCCATGTTAGGGGCGGCTTGGAGCGGGCGTCTGTCTTGGATCAAGCGGCTCGCTATATAAATGTGTAGAAAGCGTCTGTTCTCCATGTTAGGGGCGGCTTTCAGCGGGCGTCTGTCTTGGATCAAGCGGCTCGCTATATAAACGTGTAAAAAGGTTGTTTCTGGTGACCTTAAGATGCAGAACGAACCCATTCACGAAAATTTGGGTTGGGCGAAGGGCTAACACCCCATTTCCGTAAAAAAATTACTGTCATGAATTCTGTACACAGGCCTCGGAATATCTCGGATTTATTATTGGAACGACCTCGGAAACTGTACCCGGACTACGATTTAAAAATAGGAACCTGGAACGTGCTAAGCCTTAGAAGACCAGGAGATCTCCTAAAACTAACCCAACAAGTCGAGAGCTACACACTGGATATAGTGGCATTACAAGAACTAAGATGGCCAGGCAGTGGAATCCATGAAACAGCGAAAGGATACACTCTGTATTATTGCGGTCATCAAAACGGAGGAGAATTTGGAGTTGGCTTTCTTATACACCGTCGCGTGAATCAGCATGTTATCGACTTCTGCCCAATTAATATGCGGTTATGCACACTGAGAATCCGCACGAAAAAATTCAATGTAACGATCGTCAATGTTCATGCACCTACTGAAGATAAAGCAGATGATATTAAAGACCTGTTCTTCCTAGAACTCGAGGAAGTCATCAATAACATCCCGCGGCACGATATAAAAATCGTGGTAGGTGACTTTAATGCTCAAATCGGTAGGATTGCAGAACTTAAAACACATATCGGCCCTAACAGCTTGCATCATACAAGCAACAATAACGGTTTTCGCGCAGCCGAGCTGGCTATGATGTATGATCTAGTAATTTCCAGCACTTTCTTCCCTCACAAGAGAATTCACAAGGCAACGTGGAAATCAAATGACGGAAGAACGGAAACTCAAATCGATCACGTCATGATCTCTAAGAGACACTCTACAAGTATAACTGACGTTCGATCATACAGAGGTGCTGATATGGACACCGATCATATGCTTGTCATCTTTAAGTACAAGTGCAAGTTGTCATCTACATTTAACAGACAAGCAAAAAAGACCGTGCGCTGGAATGTCGAAGCATTTAAACATCCGGAAACGCTGAATAGATATCAGGAAATAATAACACAAAACATAGAAGAGCATGACATCTCTTCTGAGATGCCATTAAACATACAAGAAGAATGGCAAACGCTTCAATCAACCATTATAGCCGCAGCACAAACTACAATCGGAAAACGACCACCGAAATCACACAACGAATGGTTTGACGACGAGTGCCGCCAATCCGTTGAAAATAAACAAAAACTGCGAGAAAAATGGTTAACAAGGAACACCCGAAGCTCCCAAACTGATTATCTATGCGCCAGGAAAGCCTCAGCAAAACTTCTACGTAAAAAGAAACGCGAACACATGAAGAGTTGCATCGAAAACATCAACCAACATGCGGCCAACGGAAATTCAAAAGAGTGCTTTGCCAATGCACGGAATCTGACAAAAGATTTCCACCCAAGATCTACAGCCATCAAAAATGAAAATAATGAACTTACAACAAGTGAACGTGATGTGCTGGCAGTGTGGCGATCCCACTTTCAAGACCTACTCAATAGGACAAACGAAGCTCATCCTATTCGAGCAATTGCTCCATCAACTGAGGAGATTTTTGTCCCTTACCCAACAATAGAAGAAGTGGAAGCTGCCATTAAAAAACTGAAAAATGGCAAATCACCAGGTTTCGATGGAATTCCCGCAGAACTTCTGAAAAATGGAGGAGCAGCTCTGGTCTCAAGTATATACGATCTGATTCTTGCAATCTGGGACCAAGAAGAACTACCTGCTGAATGGAAAACAGCTCTCATTGTTCCGCTACACAAGAAAGGTGACCGTCTAAAGTGTGAAAATTATCGTGGCATCGCACTGTTGAACACTGCATATAAAATACTAGCTAATGTTGTACTTGCTCGACTCATCCCGTTCGCCGAATCTATCATCGGTGACTATCAGTGTGGTTTTCGTCCCAACCGCTCAACCACAGATCAATGTTTTACATTAAGGATGATTCTGGAAAAATGTTGGGAGTACAACATCAGCATTCACCAGCTCTACGTTGATTTCAGGCAAGCATATGACAGTATCATCCGCGACAACCTCTGGTCCGCACTCATATGCCTTGGTATTCCAGAGAAACTTGTTTCTCTATGCAAGCTCACAACATCGGGATCAAATTGTAGAATAGTAATCGAAGGGTCTGTTTCTGATCCTTTCGATATAACATCAGGTGTTCGACAAGGTGATGCACTCGCGCCCATACTATTTAATTTGGCGCTGGAGTACGCGATAAGAAAAAGCCGAATTGAGACACAAAACTGCATATATAACAAATCTAGTCAGGTTCTTGGCTATGCAGATGATATTGTGCTTCTCGGACGTAGAACAAGCGATATCAAGGATAGTCTCTCTCAGCTTGAAAGAAATGCTAAACGACTTGGATTATGCATTAACACCGGCAAGACTAAACTTTTAACAACATCCAGGAATATACCTCCCGGCAATCTGAATACTGGCGACTATGAAGTGGAACGTGTAGAAAACTTCAAATACCTCGGGTCTGTGATAACATCGTCAAATGACATGCAGGCAGATATTAAAGCCCGTGTCTCAGCCGCATACAGAGTTTTCTACGCATACTCAAAACTTTTGCGATCCAAACATCTTTCGCAGTCGTGCAAACTCACACTTTACAAAGCATTAATCCGACCTGTGCTCACATTTGGAAGTGAAAGCTGGACACTGACTTCCTCCGATTGTAGAATTCTATCAACATTCGAGAGGAAAGTCATACGAACAATTTATGGTCCATGTAAAGTTGCTGAAAATCAGTATAGAATCCGAATGAATCATGAAATCAGACAGCTTCTTGGAGGCTGCGATGTAATCGGATTCATTAAATCCAACCGGATTAGATGGTTTGGTCATGTAGAAAGGGCTCCATTGGAAAGAATGATAAAAAAAGCGTCCCAACAACAACCAGCTGGTGTTCGTCGAAGAGGAAGACCTAGACAACGCTGGCGTGACGACATCATCCAAGACCTTCATGATATAGGATGTCGAAACTGGGGTCAACTGGTCATGGAACGAGATGATTGGAAGCTGGTGGCACAGACGGCAAAATCCCTTCATGGGATGTAAACGCCAGAGAGAGAGAGAGAGTTCCGGACGTCACCGTTATTGGTATACATGCTGTTTACAACTTTTTCGAGTAAAAACCTAGACGCTTTAATTTGGAATGGACATAGGCTATATATTATGTATATAAATGGAGCCCCAGGACTCCTATAATTAACTTAAGAGGTTTTGCCTTAATTATTTGAATTGGGTTTTTATTTACATATCGTTTTATGCACTTGGTTTGCTTTGATCAATGTTTTTTACTTTGAGCATTATTTTATGAAATTGAAAAATGAAAGAATGATCAGACAAACAATTACATTTATACATCAAAATTATATATATTGGAATTTAACACATCATAAATACTATACAAAGAAGCATAGCTTATGTATAGTTAAAAACGGATGGTAATCATGATGAACAAACTAATTAAAAATAGTGGCACTTAGCAGGCAACACGTTTGCAATAGTGATTTGCAAACGGTAACAATGCATTAATACCAATGAATTTAATATATCTTCCCGCCCGCAGGGCAGGAACATATGTAAAATTTAAAATTTTGGGTCTATGGGTGTGACAACCCCGCGTACTTTAGTATCTGCTATTGGCAAATCAGTTAACTTGAGATATCGTATACCACTGGGAATGGCAGTAAGATATCACTGATATAAAGGGATAAGTGATATTTTAGGGGTGGATGAACTTTTTTTAATCAACGATAGCACACTTAGTCTTATAGTTATGGAATATTCTTTGACGATGAAACGCTTTGTTTTAATAAAATGTGTTGGGTAGTAGGAATTACAATGTGTGTCACAACAACAGATAAGAACCTTTCCAGTCAAACTAAAACAAGGTAAAGATGCTGAAGGCTTTGTGATCAGGGAGAGTAGAGAGCTCTTCTAAGGTGAAGGATACACTTCCTCAATTTTAATGTGTTGTATTTATAATAATTTAACTATCACAAACTTGTCTGCGATGTTTCTTCAAACGTATTAGCTATATCAAAATTGTACACCTTTACAGGCTTTAGAATCATACCTGATTTATCGTTATACATTAAGACAGAGAGTAAACCGTTGTAAATTTATTGGACCCAAAGAAAGTAACTTTTGTTTTGAAGTTTTTTGCATGTTCTCTATAGATGGAACACATCCAACTAATTGTTAGCCAATGTTGACTTGATTCTGTAATAAAAACTGAGGTTGAACGATCGAATTTGGATGTGCGCTACTAAAGCTGTGTGTGGATCTGACTCCACAAAAAATAATTGCACTAAATTTCTCCTAAATATTTCTCCCAAATGTGGGAAGAGCTTTAAATAATGGATGCAAATTTGCCATTTGTGATGCATAAAATCTTTAAAACAAAAATAACACATGTATTTATACACCTCGAAAGTCAATTCAAATTATTGTGCTAAATTTTATATTATTCTATTCATCCATGATTGCTAATGGTGTGGAGAAAATTTGCAAATAATTTCAAATTCATATTCATATCATAGAGAAAAACTAATTCAATATTTCATACTCGGTGATTGAGTCATAATTTTAAAAATTTCTCATCAGTGCCATGATTCGAACCGAAATTAGCAGACACGACATTGATTACGCAGAGTAATCACAGAGTCTATGATTATTTAGAACTTGAAACCGTCATCAGTTATTTACTTAAGCTCAATGCTCTCATAAGATGGATGGATATATATGTATTTCATAAGATGGATTTTATGTATAAAAAATGTGTTCAATTTTGAATTAATAATCGCCTCAGTGACGTAATTGATATCGTGTCTGTTGTAATTACGGATTCGCCTCATAGTACTAATGAGGAAGGTTCCTATTTCAAAATACGAAAAATCGAAGAGGAGTGTTAAGAAGTTAATCCAATTTATTTTCTTTGCTAGAAAAAGTGGCTTTGATTGCGTGCCATTTAAGTGAAGCCAAATATATTTTTTCAACATGATGTCAAACTCATGGTTGAAAATGCTACGTTTCTAAGAAAATCATCGAAATCGAGAGAAAACTGGTGGATGTGTTTTATATAATAAGAGCAACCTTATGTTTTATGGGATGAACGAAAATATGTTTCATTGTATATCTTTGTATTTCAACGATTATCGTTGAGAGATGTTCAAAAAAAGTCTGCGCTAATGATAGACTTCGAAACATCGCAGATTATAAACTTTCATTCAATGCTATGATGCAAGCTAAGTCTAATCTTAATCCGCTTGAAACAATAAATAGCATTATAAGAATTATGAGTAGCTGACATGAATACCTTGTTATTGGGGTGACATTTTGAATAAGCAAAAAAATTATCTTTAATCAAATCTGTCCAATCTTAATTTCACATTTCTTTTAAAATTCCCATAAACACGATAAATATTTTTTCAATGTATATTTTATTAACATACTCAATTATATTATATTATATTATGTTTTTTATGGCCTTAAAATGAAAAAAAAAATATATAAATATTCATCAAAAATAAAATAATTATGCATTTTTAAGTATTCGAGTTTTTCTTGTGAAACAAATAGGTTCAAAGTGTTCTTTTCAACTTCTAATTAGTTGTCGTGAAATTCAAATGACATATTTTCTTTAAAAAAAATAATACTGTTCATAAATTTTGGAATATTTTATATACACGCAATTTAAGAATTTTTGTCACTATTTTTTTATTATTATTAATTTGTTCGAATTCTTTTTTGATTTTGACCTAAATTACAGGTGGGTGAAAATTTATGACCAAATTTTTTTTTATTTATTTCAGTTAAATTATTGAATAAAATAAATAGTTTTGTTTTGTGAATAGAGGTATAAAAGAAAAAGATAAACAAAAGATAATAAACAAATAATTTTCCATCTACAGAGAACATATTTTCTTTTAATTTAAAAAAAAATATAATTTTATTAAGAAAATTCATTTTTGTTACGAACAACGCCATCTAATAGCCAACATTTAAACAATTTAAAGTACTGTGTCCAAACTAGTTGGGGAAATGGAAAAACAAAGAGATAATAGATAGAAAATATGACGTCTTAAGAAATCAACAATAAGAAAAATGTGTTTGAATAAATTAAGAATGAAATGAAAATGGACACACGATAGCCAGGTCAGACATGAATTTTTTTTAAATATTAAAATCAATGAAAATAAATTGTTTTTTAGGTTATTTTCTTTTCACCATTAGCTTTTATTACTGAAAATTGTGTTATTAGTGTATATTTTTGGGCTTTTGTATTCATTTTTTAGGTTGAAAAGTTGCATGTTTTTTTATATAATGCTGTTTGCTTGAGTGATTGGATTATGTTACTGTGAGGAGTAATTAAAGAAATGAGAGTTTCTTGTGACAACCCATAATATTTATATTAGAATCGCTAGTTAGCTGTAATTAAGTAAATAATATCTCAGAAATTAAGTAAAAAGATATTGAATATTTTTTCAATATTTTATTACACTCTCTGGCCTTAGTTTTTCTGTATGTCGTATTGTCGTAATACAACAGTCTGGGTGTGGAACAGCTTGGCAAAAGTGAGCCAAATGATGGTGTTTTGCATCCCACCCTTTACCGTGTTACTTTGTTTGGAGGAATAAAATGAGGTTACATAAGTTAAATAAATTTCCTCAAAAAATGAAGTGGGCGATACTGCAGTGGGTACGAATGAGTTTGCATTATCAAATAATTTGAGAATTACTTTCTTTCCGCATCAATCGATTCATAAGCAGACTTGGGTTTCACCGAATGGAAGCACTCGAAATCAAATTGATCACGTGCTGGTAACAGCACGTTTCTTTCGAGAGTTCCGGATGTGCGATCCCTTAGAGATGCATACATTGGAAGTGACCACTTCCTTGTATATGTGCTACGATAAGGTTCCATTTTCCAAATCCAGGCATTCCAAAATTCTATCAACGGAAACGTTTTAACATCTCATCATTAAAGAATGCTGAAACGGAAGAGAGATATCAAAACCATATTGCGGAAACATTGGAGAAATCAGAAACCATTAATGGAGACGTCCATAAGTCATGGTATTTGCTCAAATATGCTGTTTAAGCCCTGCTGAGGGAATACTTGGACGACCACAAAACCACTCCCAGAAGCCGTGGATGAATCAAGCATGCCTTGACGCTATCCAATACAAAAGAGATTGCGATCTGAAATGTCTACAAGGACGCAAGACCAGGTCCACGAAGGAGAACTATATACTGGCAAGACAAGCCGTTGCAAAGCTATGTAGACGAACGAAGATAGAATGGTGGAAGAGAAATTGTGAGGAGATTGTAAGCTTCAATGAGGTACATCAATCGCAACTTCTTTCAACAGGTTAAAACCTTAAAGAAAGGACCTCAAACTAGATCGACCGCTGTTTAAAACGAAGATGGGGAGCTACAAGTAGACCTTAAAAATATTTTAGATACTTGGGCCGCTTATTTTGAGAATCTTCTCAACTTAAGTGATCAGCAACAATTCGGGCGACGAGCAAAGCTTATTTGTGCGTCAAAGGTTCATGTAGACGAACCAACCAAAGGGGAATTCAAAGCGGCGCTGTCAAAATTAAAACGCAATAAAGCACCTGGCCTCGATGATATAACATCCAAAATGATTGTACATGGTGGTGAAACTCTATCTTTAAGATTGTTTGAACTTGTTCAAATGATCTGGAGTACTGAAACCATGCCAAAGGACAGGAACACAGCTATGCTGATACCAATTCATAAAAAAGGTTATCGCCTATACAATGTGCAAACGACAGAGGAATTGCTCTACTCTGCACAGCATATAAGACCTTTTCCTACCTTTTCCTACCTTTTCCGCCAAGATCAATCCTTTTGCTGAACAACTGTTTGGAGCATATCAGTGTGGCTTCCAGTGAAGCCAAGGTACCACCGATGCACTTCTCGCTAAGGATGATTTTGGAAAAGTGCCGAGAGTTCAACATACCTGTGCACCAACTCTTCATTGATTTCAGGCAGGCCTACGACTCTCTCGAACGAGATGCTCTATGGTCTGCTCTAGTGTCAATGGGAATCCCTGGTAAACTGGTAGCACTATGCAAAATGACAGTACAGAACGCTCAATGCTGCACTCAAAATAAAAGTCACTTTGACAAAATTTTTATAAATATACAACACACAAAATTTTTTGATAAAACTACAATTTTTTTCATTCAAAGCCAAAAATAATTTGTAAATCAAATAAATTTTTGGTTCTTTCAAATAATTTTTTTTGTAATGTACAATATTTTTGGTAAACTTACAAAAAAAATTGTGAGTTGTATATTTATAAAAAATTTGTAAAATTTACTTAGTTTTTCTTTGAGTGTGTGTACGAGTAGAAACTGCCGACTAACAACAATATATTGTCAATAAACTCAGTACAGATGATCGCTTACGCTGATGATGTTGTCATCTTTGGCTAAAGTGAAACTGTTATGAGTTAGACTTTCAAATCGCTTGAGAGTGCACAGTTGAAAAAGTTCAATTTTTAATATAAGCTTCGCAATATGGGTTATGTATAGCAAGTTATTATTAAATTGCATATCAAATGTTGCAATAAAACTAATTCTAATGCAAAACCACAAATTTTAGTACAACTCTGCCATCATAATTTATTTTTTATACTAATGCTAAAAGTTTGAAAACAACTTGCTACGCTTGAAGTTTGAATACATCTTGCTAATGCAAAGAGCATTAAATTTATTTTAAAAGCAAGCTTTGCATTGTTTTATAATGGAGACTTCCGTAGGACCTTTATGTGTAGCAATTTGCATTACATATTCAGCTTATTTTTAACTGTGTGGTGCTAGAAAAATGGGTCTATTTGGGAAAAATGGGACGCTACATTTTTGGTCCACTTAAGACAGAGGATAGAGAGCACAGAATCCGGTATAACTTTGAGATCAGAGACCTTCTTGAGGGTCCTGATATAATAGGTTGTATCCGTTCTAATATAGGATTGCTTGGTTTGGGCATGTTCTACGAGCCGATTCACAGTCTGGAAAGATTAAAAAAATGTACGGTAGTACTCCAGGAAGTGGGCGACCGCGAGGTAGACCACGACTACAATGGGAGACGAACGTAATGAACGACCTTAAAAAAATCGCTGCTGCGAATGACCGTGGTGAATATTCAAAGCTGATTAGCCTGGCAACGCTCCTACATGAAGCATGAACGCCAAGAAAAAAAAAATTCAATTAAATTTGTTTTATTAATAAAACAGTGATTATTGGACTTATTCCATTGGCTCAATTAACAATTATCATGTCGGCGATGACCCTGGGAGTACCTAGGGCCCAGGGCGGGTATGTCTAACTCATCTCCTGGAACTTTCCATAAATTCAGCTCGAAATTGATCAAACCTCGATACTCGGGAGTTTCTGGGGCCGCTGAACACGAATATTATTTCTGCAATGACCTTCGGAGTACCTAGGAGCCAGGGCGGATTATATACCCCTCATCTCCTGGAACTTTCCATAAACACAGCAAGAAGTTGATCGAAGCTCGTTACTCGGGGAGTTTTGGGGCCGCTGAACACACATATTTTGTTGATGATGACCCCCGGAGTACCTAGGGCTCGAACTTAAGTGACCTTAAAAATCCCGGAGTAAAGAGTTTATCATCTGTTTGTTACAATCTTATTTATTTATATCTTATTTATTCGACGAATATAATAAAGGAAAAAAAGCCGTAAAGTCATTGTAATACAAATATTTTATTTATTTCGATTTACACAATTTATTCATTTTCTTCGAAGTTCATGCACTTATTTTCTTCATCCAGAAAATCTTCGTCCAGATTTTCTGAAGATTGTGATTCCGTAAATTTTTCCATGGTCGTACACTTTGACTCTGCACAATTTTTACATGCAATATTGCAAGCTAATCCGTGCTTCCAGCATCCACAAGAATTACCACAGTCTGTTTTGCATGCACAAAATATTAAGTTCATAACATGGGGTGGGTCAAGTGGCTGAGTCGTTCTTATTGGAACCAAGGAATTGTCGATCAGCTCCCATGCCCGGTCGGTTGGATTTAGGAAATTTTCTCCATACAACCAATTCTGGACCTGTAACTACACCCGCTTCAAATGTTTCGTAAAAACATCTACTGTTGTCAAAATATTTCCGATGTTAACTTTTTTATTTTTTGCAACGGTAGTTAAATACATTCTGTATCTGTATATCTCTGCCAACTGTATCTGCATGTCTCTACTCTGGCTACTAGGTACTCCGAAGGTCATCGGAGACATCATATTCGTGTTCAGCAGCCCCAAAACCCACCCAGTAACGAGCTTCGATCAATTTCGAGCTGAATTAATGGAAAGTTCCAGGAGATGAGTTAGACATACCCGCCCTGGGCCCTAGGCACTCCGAGGTTATCGTCGATATCATATTCGTGTTAAGCGACCGCAAAAACCCCGGAGTAACGAGCTTCGATCAATTTCGAGCTGAATTAATGGAAAGTTCAAGGAGATGAGGTGTATATAACCCACCCTAGCCCAGGTGCTCCAGAGGTTTTTTGCCGAAAAGTGGCTATGTTCACAAACTTTACTGATGGCTTACTGAATCGAATGCAAAAAACCGCATCCCGATCCATCTTACTCCGCCAATTTGCTTAGGTTTGGCCTATTTTTGTGCTTTATTTCCTCGCCTATTAATAGAGTTATCCAAAATTAAAATTTATTAAAAGATTTGAAACGTTTAAATTTGTGAAACAAAATGCAACTATTCATATTCAGTTATTAATTGAAAATATCTAGCTGTGCAAAAAACATAGTTATCGGTCTACTTCAAGTGGCGCTTGTGTACTAAAAAGGAAACTGACAATGTAATGACATTGAGTTATAAAAAAAAAGATTTTAGATAATTTTTTATCCACGACTACTAAAGAATATATACTTTCCATGCGTATATCTTTCATTGTAATTGTATTCATTCCTTTTCATTCATTCATTCCATTTTATTTATTCAACATTCCCCTAACAAATTAAAAACTTGAATTGTTGGTATAGTAATATAAACAGATAAAACAAGAACAATACATATAAAATAAACAAACATGTTTTGTTTTGTTTTATATTTCATAGATTTATTTCAATATGGCGATATAAACTTTTACAGGAAAACTTGAATGAAATTATTTGAAATATTTGTAGTCGTGGATAAAATAGTATCTTGTATTCGCTTAGGATGAAGGCAATTCTTCGCTCGGATGAATCCCTCCACTCGCTACGCTCGTTCCGGGAAACTTCATCCTCGTGAAGAATTGCCTTCATTCTAGCTCATACAAGAATCTACTATTTTTCTTCACATTTTAGACTTCGAACAATGAAGTTTTTACTATTGTTATTTTTGTGAGTTTTGTAAACTGAAATTTAGTAGCGTTAACAATAAATGTTTTTGTTTGCAATCATGGTGTCTTGTGTTTCCTTTGATTAATTTTTTGAAACGTTATAGATTACTGTCGATTACTATTTACTGTCGAAGTGAGTAGGCCTGTTTGATTGGAACGATGGAATTATTTATGGACATTTTTTACAGTAACAAATTAATGCTAATTGTTATTTTCTATCATCTTTACATGAGCAAGAAAATTAAATGATTAACTAAACAATGTAAGGAATGCGCCATCGATATTTACTGATATATCTTCAAGTGCTACATACACCATACAAGTGCAATGTCATCAAAATTTAAACATACCGTCATTACAGACGCATGCTAGATTTAATATTGATTTATGTTTTGTAAATTTCCATTTCTAAACCCGCCATTACAGGCGTCATTAATTAAAATTATCGTATAATTAAATTTACTACTACAGAATTCCTTCTATTTCATTAAGGCAAAATAATGAATTCTCCATCTACACAGCATGTTAATTGCAGTTAAAACCTGACGATCCGAGGTGAGTTAAAAGTCGATGCCTCTTTAAGTGAAGATTAGGGTCAAAAAATACAGTCCATCTGCCAACTCAAAGGTGACATCAAATACAACGAATTGTTTTGTTGTTTTTGTCAATAGCAAACAGCTTCTTTCAAAATACAAATCTTTCATACGTCCCTGCATGGAATACTGTTCTCACATATGGGGTGGAATATATTTTAGTAGTTTGAAGTACCTTGATTCTGTTCAGCGCAGAGCTGTTAAACTGATTGGCAACTCGACTCTTACTAATGAGCTTGATTCCTTGCAGCACAGACGAAATGTTGCTGATCTGAAAATTTTCTACAAATACATTATGGATGACCGAACTTCCACAGACATTAAATTGTTTTTACCTGAACTAGCAAACTTCTCGTGTTTCACCAGAGCTACTAATGTAGCCGATCCTTTTACGGTTCACTGTTACTTTTCAGTGTGATTTTTTCAACAGAGTTTCTCATCTATGGAATGCCTTACCTTCATGGGTTTTCCCCGATAGCTTTAATCTTCAAAACTTTAAAGTTAGCGTTCATACATTTCTTAAGGAAACTTAATTTATTCAAACTTAATCCTAATTCCTAGAGGATCTTAGGATTATCCCTATGGGATCTTAGGATATTCAGAGACGTTAATTAATAATTTATTATAATTAACACTAAACATGCCTAACTTTATGTAAAAAAACAGCCAATGGGTGGTTTCAATCAAAACAACTTATTAAAGTTTCATCATCATCTAAGAGCACATGTTGGAACCGAGGTTTTTAAATGCATTTATTTGTTGTTATCCAAGGCTTTTGATCAAAAAGAAAAATAGCAATGATTTCATTATTTTGTAAAACGAACGGTAAGTGTCCGAAACTTGTAAACCACATTCCTTTATATGTTAATGAAATCCGGTTTATATAATATCTAAACATTAGGATCTAAAATATCTGTTTCAGTATTCCTTATACGAAATGATTTTATTTCGGTAATGCAGCTTATCATCAACAAATCTTTAGTACATATTTGGAAAAACAAGTCCCAAACACGCAATTTCTAAAATTTTTGTTGATTCATTTTTAATTAAATTTTGTAATCATTTCCGTATGGGATATGTTAATTATATATGTCAAACATTTTATGTTACAAAATAAGAAAATTTTTATATTTACAATTATATCGCTATGATGTAGATGGAAAATTATTTTCCCCCAACATGCGAGGATCGTTAGCATTGGTTTGCCTATTGTGAAAGAGATTGAAGATAATGTCATAAAAACCCAAAACCTTCTTAGCTAATTACCACATACTAAATTTTTACACTCTTAACGAAACAACAATTTTCTATGCAAATGATGGCAAAATTAGATAAAAGTCGTAAATCACAAATCTTGTTGTCATAAATGTCAGTGAAACAATCTAGCTATAGATTATTATCCTAATGAAGAGCCCGAAACCAAAATATAAGTATTTATCGATTAAAAATTTCTCACCATGCTTTATCACTAAAGTGTTGATAATCTGTCAAAACCACTCAAATCAAATTTCTTCTTTTATACAAAAATTTCTTAATTGATAATTTATACACAATATAACCGCGACTGTGCGGCTTTCTTGGAAAATATTACAAAATAAAACAAGAAAATAGGACAAATCAATGAATAATTATTTCATTTAATAGAAACATAAAAATGCAAATATTTTAATAACCTGATAAGGTACACGAACACCTTTGATTTTCTTTATATACTTTTTGCTTTCTTTTACTTTCAATTTCCATTTTGCCAATATTATGTTTAATTGCGACGTCATTTTTTATGCAAACAATGTTGTTTAAAGTTTTCAATTGACTATGTAGTTAAAAAGTGTGCTGAAATTTACCAAGAATTTCTTTAAGACAGAAAAGTTAAAACAGTTTTTCTTCGTTGGCTGAATTACATAGGAAAGACATCAACATTGAATTATAATCGTCAAGGTTTAAAAAAAAGTGCTTTGCGAACAAATTTTAAAAACTTCTTGACACTTCAATTTTCCAAACATTCTCAAACCCTATATTTGAACCATTATGTATACCAAACAATGACAGATGTTATTAGTTTGCTGTTTTGCGCGAATTTAATAACAATCAAATGTTTAGGTGTTGCTCTGTGTTAACTTATATTACATTGGTGACAGCGGTGAAATATACAGGCAACCAGTTGAAAATCATAGTTTATAACCTATAAATAAGAAGTGTTTTAACTTTTGTTTAACTAATATCGTATAACGTGCTTAAACGTCAAACATCGACGAAAATATATCGAGAATATGCTGATATAAAAAACAAACGGATTGCCAAGATAAAGCAAAGCAACTGCAGCCTTAAGTGCTAATAGCGAAAAAAGGGATAAAGTCATGTTGAGAATGAAATTAATGAAGAGGAAGACGTTTGTTTTCGATATTATTTATGGAATTCAGTAACGTCTTGATGTCTTGATTAATCACACAAAAAAAACATCTTGTTATGTGTAACTAAAATTGAAAACTTTAATGACGTAACTTCAAATTTAAAATAATAAAGGAATTTTATAGTGTGAGAAATTTATTCATTGTATGGTTAAATATAGAGCATTAAATACCGGAACAAACTTTCAAAATTTATATTGCCGTATACATATATCTACTTTAGATATCTACTACGTAATCTGTATTCAAGCCATGCTCCGCATAAACTGATTTACACTAAATTTCCAAATTCGAGGGATTCAACTCCGCATGTTGTTTTAGACATCCAAGTTTGCTTTCTGTGGTCACTGGTAGAGAAAATATCCAAAATTGAAACATATTTTGCATGTCAACTTCACAAATATAAAGGCAAATGACGTCCGATTCAGGAAATAGATTAATATAACTGAAATGCGCAGAACTGTCCAGGATGAAATGAAGAAAATTAAGAAATTATTTCATTTTTCGGATTACAATTTAACTTGTATAAATGACCAGATAGATGGCTTTGAATCCATTCAATTTTGCTTTTTAAGCCAGAAAAATATCCAAAACTACAAACTATGAGTATTCAGTAAAATTAAAATCGGTAATCCGACTTGCTTTACACATCTAACAAATGTTACCAAATTTTAATAATGCTCAGATGATCGCAGATCAACAGAAATTGGTGTTTGTGTTGGAGAAAACAGTCAAAACTATAAGAATAATGATGGCATGCTTCACGCAAATCGAACCAGGTTACACAGCCAATGGATTTCATGATTGTTTTTTGAATTGTAGAAATTGTTACAAAGTTCTGCCAAATTGAACTGAAGATCAATATTTAACGGTTGGCGCCAAATTTACCAAATTTATTTGCCAATGCGACTTGTGTTCCATATGGAAAGAATTGTGCCAAATTTTACAAATTCTAGTTATTTTTGATCTGTCTAGCAGCTAAATTTTGTAACTGTAAAGCTGTGAAGTAATAAGTTTTTTAACGAAAAGAAATGAAGAAATGTTTAGCTGCTGGTCACATAGGTCAGTGGTCTAATTAGAATAGAGTATTATTAATCATTTAAAAATTTATGCTTACTCATTTTATCGAGCGCTTTTTCACTCCTCAAAATTTTACTCATAACTTAAAATTATTTTATTTTTTATATCGTTTTTGCTCTGAGTGAAATTTTTATTTTGGCTCAATCATTCCTTTGGAGACGTTCATATTATTATTTATTTTTTCATTCCATATGAAGGCGAAGAAAATTAGTACTTTTTCGTCATCCTTTTACATATTTATTTTTATAAAAATGCTGGAGTAATTGAACATAATAATCAAACAAATAATTTTAAAATCAAAGGAAAACATTTAACCAAACTTTAACTTGTTAGCATTTGAATAATAGTATGTTATTGTGTAAGTATTTAATGATATATTTTATACTCGAGCAAAAGTTTACAATGCAAGCGAGGCACGAGCGACATCCGACGTTGGTATATTACACAGAAAGATCAAAAATTATTTTCACGACCAAAATAAGTCACAAAATAGAAGTAAGAATAGGAATAACATCCAAAAACTAAAAAATTATAAAACAATAGAATTTCATGGGGGATAAATATGAAAGTATGTAGGAAAAAGTCAGGCAAGTGCGAATATAATTCGCTCGCTGAGGGTTCTGTATATAATATTTGAGACAAAAAACAGTTTTGTTAGTATAATTTCACGTGTATTTAAAATTATAACTATCAAAAAAAAAATTTTGTTTCGATTTGGCAAAATCCCTACACCCATGAATTTTTTTAAATTTTTTCTTTCTTTTCTAGACAAAAAATATGTTTACATTTTTGAAAATAAATCGAAAGCTGAGCTTTCTAAAATTACAAAAAAAAACTGTTTTGCACTACAAAAAAAAATCACCTTGCATATGACACATGACATGATCAAAAATATTGTTTTTTTCTAAATTTCTACTTTAAACCCCTCCAATTTGAAATTATAACTACCAAAAAAAATGTTTGTTTCGATTTAGCAAAATCCCTACACGCATGATTTTTTTAAAAATTTGTTCTTTTGTATTGTTCGTAGATAAGGGAGGGGGGGGAGACAAAAAAAATTTTTACATTTTTAAAAATAAATCGAAAGCGGTGCTTTCAAAAATTACAAAAATTAACTGTTTTGCACTACAAAAAAAATCACCTTTCATATGACACCCCACATGACATGATCAAAAATAATTTTTTTTCGAAGTTCCTACTCTCGACCCTCTCGACCCCCAATGAACATTTGAAATTATAACAACCAAAACAAAAACACGTTCTTTATTATGCGAAATGCCTACATATGTGAATTTTTTTAATTTCTTTCTTTTGTAATGTTCGAAAAAAACAAGAAAAACCCACTCGTTTTTGGTTAATAACTCAAAAACTAAGCTGTCGAAAATTCAATGAAACTTTTTTGTAAAATATTTCCATCTTCTAAACCAAACTCGATTCCTTAAAAAAAACTTTTGTTTTACTATCTCCTTATCTATGTCCATAAAATATAGATAAAAACAAATATTTGAAATTTTTTTGGTATCATCAGGTGTGGGAAAACACATTTAATAACTGGAGAAAATTTCAAGATTATAGCATTTATTGTTTGTGAGTTAATCGATTATGTAGAAATTCGAACGGACACCGAAGTCTCACCAATAGGGTACCATTTTTACTTTTTCAAAGTACGGAACCCTAGAAAACAATAAAATAACATTGCAACGTCACAGACCGTAGCACAGACCGTAGCCAGTACCTCAGCTTTTGCCTTAATTCCAAAAATTTATTCTTTTCGAAAGATGAATAAATTTGTTATACTTCCCTATAAGATGTTAAGACAACCACAAACATTTTCAAGATGGTAAACACGGGTGGTGGTATTACATAGTAACTGTTTTGAGTTACGGTTTACTATTTAATCCAAATATTATAAAAACTTATTTCCAATTTTCACGCATATATTTTTATAAACTTTAATTATACATCTTTGAAAATTCTATATTCGTTCCACTTGTTACCAATTTGGATCAGAAAAACTATTATTACAGCTAATCGAGATCTTAATCTTAATAGTTTCTTTTTCAAATTCTTTATTTATTAAATGTTGGTAGAACATAACTGGGTCAAGTTATAAGGATAATTTTAAAAAATCTTTTATCTGTAACTGGTTGGCCCAAAAAAATTATTAATTTTCGAAAAACTTAAACAAAATTGTATCAAAAAATTTTGGGTGTACTTGAGGTTATCGTTTAAATAAAACACTCAAAAAAATAAATATTTTTGATTTTAATGAGCTTCTTATGTGAGATTAGCACGAAATATTTTCTTAAGTTATTAGAGTATATTATTTATTGTATTTGAACATTACTTAGGTCAAATTTATAATTAAGGATAAAACGGTAAAAAAAAGATTTTAATCATTCATTCATAATGCGGATAATATTCGGAAAAATATTGGTTGGTATTGTAAATGAAGAAGTTTTTGTATTTGCATAGTTTTTTACTTCACCACAATTGAAAATTGTGGGTGGGTTGTGGGTGGTTGACAAAAACGCATCGGAACTTGATGAAACTTTTGTATATATGATCCAGTTAACTTAAAAATGGAAGATCTGGACTCTTTTCAAAATTGTACAAAATGTGGCCGAGCACCTGTAAGTTTGAATCTTCTATAACTTCTAATCTCGGCTTTCATTCTTATTGAGACTCGGTATATAAGGTTCCATCTTCCGGTTTGCCACTTCCGGTAAAAAAGTTTTAGTTTTAATTTTTTAAAGACGTTTATCCCTACTATTGTCATAGACAGTTACAACTCGATTTTCATGAAACGTTGGTAAGAACTGCTGACTTTTATCACTTTGTTTTTAAAGTTTGTTGGTTATAGCATACAGACCTCATTCATTATTAATCAATAAAAAGCAACGTTCGCAAATCTCTCGCCACAGTTGCGAGTGAAAACTGGACACACTAAAAACGAATAAAAACAGACACATTTAAAATTAAACGAGTTAAAAATCGTATAACTGATATTTTTAATGAGTTCTAAAAAAATCACAAATGTCTTTTAACGAGTGCATGAAATCAGAGCTTGAATTATTTGCACCCCTGTGCAATCAAGTATCTTAAAACATGAAGAAGTCGCCTACAAACCCGTAACAAGCTAAGAAAATCAGTCAGTTATTAAATTCGTTGTAAACGGTCAGTATGATACATGCATAGATTTATCAAATGGTAATTTATGCTTTAAACTCCAAATTACTAAAAGTGGAGGAGGTCTGTACAAAGAGGCTGACAAAGATCAGCTGGTGATTGTAAATAATATATTACATTTTCTATTCTGTCAAGTCAACATTTATTTAAATGGCAAGAATATTAATTCGACCGATGGTAACTATAATAGCTACCGATCATACATACAACAATTATTAAACTATGATATATAAAACCCACCTACAACTTGTTGGGTGGAGTCTTGAAAGCAAAGCTCTAGATGACCTTGTCGAATTGGATGGATTGAAAACCAGATCGGCGATGATGAAAAATAGTGGTTATGGGGGTGTATGGAAAATTACATGAGGATATGCTTAATCAGCCTTTGTTACTTTTAAATAATGTGGATTTACGCATTATTCTAGCACTCAACAAACCCGAATTTTATCGTCTCGGTCCGAATATATATTCATCGATCGTAAAATGCTTATAAATGCTACTGCTAAATACTATTACAAACGTAATTAAATTAAATGGTACACCGTTTCTTTCGGCACGACGCTAATCTTACTTGATAATATGGTGCTTGGGCAACTGCCCACGAGTTTGATATGTTTGATGATTGACAATGATACACGGGAAAAACGATAATTTAACCCGTATAATTTTAAAACAAACAAAATAACATCGTTGTCTTTGTATACAAGTGGGGTACAAATCCTTAAAGACCCCGTTCAAATGAATTTCTCCGATGGGGTTAATTACGTTCGAGCCTATACAACATTATTTTCTACACACGCCCCAGGGTAATATGAATACAAATATGTTCAAAATGGGTATTTCATGTTAACTTTTGATTTAACGCATGATGGCGGGGATCTTGTAGGTCATTGACCAATCAAGGGAATCTAAAACTGGAAGCGAGATTTGGTGGAACTTTTAATACGACTATAACTTGTCTAATCTATCTAGAAAACGATACAGATTTTATACAGAAATAATATTATAAATTAATGATAGGTGTATATAAAGAACGTTGTTCGTTGAATAATTCGATATTAAACAACCGCATGGCAACACTTGATACATTAGATATTTAGAGGCGATGAAATCTGTCAACTGCATTAATCGGTTATTCAAAAAGTTTTTGCACTTGATCAAAATCCAAATTGAGTCATTTCTCTCAAAACGGTTGTGCTGAATTTTTCGATTCGTGACTTGCAAAAATTTATAACGATTCAATGAGTTTTGGGAGAGTGACAAAAAGTCTACATTTTCAAAAGAATAGCCGATCATCATTGCCAACATACTAACTTTATCAACATTCGTAATTTCTGGGTCATAACGAGGGATGAAAGTTGGGCTTTTAACAATTTAAGGCAGTCACTGATGGAAAACCGTTACAAGACGACGACGATGTGAACCCGACCATTTCCAATATTCTTAAGGCTTCGATAATCGTTAGTATAATAAAGAAATATTAATAGCACAATAAAAAATATAATAAAAAAATGTTAATACGTTTCCACCTAGTTTTGACACAGGGTGGCTTCAAGTTTGTTAACAAATTCTGAGATGATGAAAGTTTTAAGTTAAATTGTGCTCGAACGGATTAATCGATTTTAATAATTTGTTTTCTTTTGGCATCTACTAAGTAATGCTTTATAAAAATATTTCATTGTTAAAACATATTTATATTTCTGTATGATTAGTTTTAATTTATTGTTTTGTTTGCAGACAAGGGTTTTCGAAATTGCAGACAAGGGTTTTCGAAAAAAAGGCATCTATAAATACATACATTATTAGGTTGAAATTTTTATTACTTTGTGTCATTTACTAAAAACTAGTTTAATGTTTCTTTTGCACTTTTTTTGTTCGAAAGGTATGAAATTAGACTTTATAAAAAAAGTCCAAGCGGCACGTATATCCGCTAGAAATAGGTAGATTTCGAGATCAGACAGTTTTGTGTGCCAGTAGAATCTGATGTATCAGATTAGTTTAAACAAAACAAACTAATTTAAAACAGATATCGAACAAATTTTAAAAAGAAAATTAACTACATATAAGCAAGACTATATCTATCCAATTTTGCAACAAACAAATATCAAATCTACCACAGAACATGTGATTGACAATTTATGACATAAACCTACGCTATATCATATGTCGTCCAATTACTGCAAAATATCAAAATTGTTTATTTCTAAGAAAAAAAATTAATTTCTTCGATTCAAACCTTTTTATTTGATTTTCATTGACTGTTATAAGGTTTTTGGAAATTTTAGTTATGGATTGTTGCAAACTTTTTTATTGAAGCCAACAAGTCAAAAACCTCTAACTGCAGAGGTTTATATTTATAAGAAACGGATTAAAATGCTTCCACAGATTCTAAATTTATGAATTTTTTAAAAATATTAATATCTAAACGGCCGTTATAACGGATTAAAAAAACGAATTTTTTTTTCTAGTATAAAGCCTCTAGTTATTTAACCATGTGTCAGATTTTTCTGATTTACGAACTTGTCTATGATATCAATAAAACACACATGTTTACGCAAGGTTTTTTGATCTGGCTCCACAAATGCGACCGTGAGAGTGCCGGTTGATTCAAACGCATTTTGTGTTTTACAAGCTTTTTTGTTGGAGCCGCTCACTCAGAAACCTCCAACTGCAGAGGTCTTTTTTTTTTTAAAGAAACTGATTAAAAAGATTTCAAAGATTCTAAATTTATGAAGTTTTTAAAAATATTAGAATCTAAACGGCCGTTATAACAGATCGAAAAAACAGAGTTTTTTTCTAGTATAAAGCTTCTAGTTTCTTAACCATGTGTCGGATTTGGCTGATTTACGAACTTGTCCAAGATATTAATAAAACGCACATTTTTAGAAAAGGTTTTTTGATCTGGCTTCACAAATGCGACCGTGAGAGTGCCGGTTGTTTCAAAAAAAAAATTTTTTTTTGTAAACTTTTTTGTTAGAGCCGCTCACTCAGGAACCTCTTACTGCAGAGGTCTATTTTTAAAACAAATTGATAAAAAAGATTTTAAAAATTCTAAATTTGTTAACTTTTTAAAAATATTAGTATCCAAACGGCCGTTATAACGGTTTTAAAAAATCAATTTTTTTAGAAAAAAGGCTCTAGCTCCTTAACCACGTGTCGGATTTTGCTGATTCACGAACTCTTCCGAGATATTAATAGAACACACATGTACAGAAATTTTTTTTGATCTACCTCAACAAATGAGAGATCTCAACCGTGAGAGTGCCGGTCGTTTTCGTTATGTCTCATATCGTTTATATATATATATATAAATTTTTTTTTTTTTTTAATAAAATGTGTTGTGTAATAGGGTTTAGAATATGTGTCACAACAACATATAAATACCTTTTAAGACCTAGGTCTAGACCTGGGTCCCACAAAAACTGGCGTTCTAAGGTGTGGATTAACGCTTTTTTTAAACATCTGTGGGTTGAGGCCACCTGAGACTAAGTGTTCCGGCAAACTATTCCATTCGTACGCAGTTCGGACAAAGAAGTCTCTCTGCGATCTGCCAGTATGACAGCGCAGGATTTTTACCGTTTCACTGGTTGCGGCAGCCGATTGCCGAGTGGAACGGGGGTAAGAATAAGTTTGAGGCATGATGCCGCTGATTTCATCTGAGCACTGCTGATGACGATATTTGTAAAAAACAACGAGGTCAGCAACAGTGCGACGATGTTGTAGGGAATCAAGTTTTGATGTCAAAGTTCGATCACCCACAATTCGTATAGCTCGCTTTTGAACAGAGTCCAAGAGGGCCAAGATGGAAACAGAGGCAGCACCCCAAACTTGACAGCAGTACTCCATACAGGGACGAATATAGGACTTATAAACATGGAGCAATTGGTATGGAGTGAAAAATTTTTTGCATCTATTTAGGAGGCCGAGTTTTTTAGACGCGCTTTTTGCCATCGCCATTACATGATCGTTCCAGAGTAGGTCATTTGAAACTGTGACACCCAATAAACGAATGCTTTTACATTCACCTATTGGTTCATCACACATACTGAATAAAATATCTTTGGGGAACTCGGTCTTTAATCTGGAAACAATCAACAGCTGTGTTTTGGTGGAGTTGAAATTGACAAGGTTTTGGTCACCCCAGTCGGCGACTTTATTCAGGTCTTTGTTCACGTTTATGGCAGCGTCTCTCCGGGCAGGATTAATTCGTTCGTGCATTTTACCTTTTGAAGGAAGGGGCTCGAATGACTTGTGCAGAGTACTATCATCTGAAAAACTATTTATTGGGTTACTGGTGATTTTCAACAATTCGTTGATATAAATCAAAAATAGGGTTGGGACAATACTGAGCCTTGGGGTACACCAGCGTTAATTAGTTTAGACTCAGAAGAAAATCCGTCTAAGGTTACCGAAATGTTTCGGTTGGATAGAAAATTTTGAATCAGCTTCACAACATTGGGATGAAAACCGTACGCAACGAGCTTGTTGATTAAGTTGGCATATATATATATATTAGGGTGGTTCTTAGTTATATGGAGTTTTTTTTTTTTCGAATATTTATCATCGATCCCCCTAAAATGGTTCCAATATGTATATAAAAAACTTATACAAAATTTGAACACAATGCGATAAGATTAACCCGTGCCCCAAAGCCCTTAAAGTTAGTTACAAAGGGTGAAAAACACGTGAAATCAGCAAGGTCTGGAAATGTGGTTTCAATTTTGTATATTTAGGTATTGGAATTCGTTGACATCAATAAAAAAAAATTTCTGCGTTTTTAGTTTTTTTTTTTTAACCCTGTCTTAAGATACAGGGTGCTGAAAAATCAAGAAATTGCTCGACCCTGGTGTATTGAAAAGGCTCTACACTCAAAACTACTGAACTGATTTTAATGTTATATAGCTCAAAATGTAGGTATTAAACAGAGCTAATCAAAATAATAATTCACGTTATATGACCTTGAACATTTTCTTTTAGAAAAATAACGGTAAAAAATTCAAATTCGATTTTCTAGAAAGGCGTATTTTTAAAATTTTTGATTTTTTAATATGTGAAAGGTACAAATGTTACTAACATTTTGTAAAAAATTCAGGAGGGAAAAATTTTTTGTTTTTTTTTATTAATTTTATTGCAACACGCCTTAAAATGTTTCATATAAAAAAAAAGTGGAGTTAAAAAATGAACAGTTTTTTTTGGTCATATAATGTGAATTATTATTTTGATTAGCTCTGTTCAATACCTACATTTTGAGCTATATAACATTAAAATCAGTTCAGTAGTTTTGACTGTAGTGCCTTTTCAATACACCAGGGTCGAGCAATTTTTTTGATTTTTCATCACCCTGTATCTTAAGACAGGGTAAAAAAAAAAAAAATAAAACGCAGAAATTTTTTTTTTATTGATGTCAACGAATTCTAATACCTAAATATATAAAATTAAAACCTCATTTCCAGACCTTGCTGATTTCACGTGTTTTTCACCCTTTGTAAAAACTTTAAGGGCTTTGGGGCACGGGTTAATCTCATCCGATCATGTTCAAATTTTATGTACATTCATTTTATACATTTTAGAACCGAATTAGGGGGATCGATCGTAAAAATTTAAACATTTAAAAATAAGGACCACCCTAAATTATATATATATATATATATATATATATATATATATATATATATATATATATATATATATATATATATATATATATATATATATATATATATATATATATATATATATATATATATATATATATACATTTTTTTTTTATTTTTTCGTCTCCGCTTATCATATATAGTCGCATGGCACAAAAAATTTTCCGAAATTCCGAGATGAAGCCCATTGCAATAGGTAGATTTTTATATGAAATCTACCTAAAATTACATTGAAATTTTTTTAACTTGTTTTAGATAAAAATTTTCAGTTAAAGTTTTTCTTAAATTTAATTTTCTATAATGGGAATTCCCAAAAGTACCGTTTTTAGGGTTCCGTACTTTGAAAAAGTAAAAACGGTACCCTATTGGTGAGACTTCGGTGTCCGTCCGAATTTCTACATAATCGATTTACTCACAAACTATAAGTGCTATCAACTTGAAATTTTTAAACTTGAAGTTATTAAATGTGTTTCCCACACCTGATGATAACAAAAAAATTTCAAAAATTTGTTTTTATCTATATTTTATGGACATAGATAAGGAGATAGTAAAACAAAAGTTTTTTTTAAGGAATCGAGTTTGGTTTAGAAAAATCGAAAAAAATGGAAATATTTTAAAAAAAAGATTCATTGAATTTTCGACTGCTTAGTTTTTGAGTTATTACGAAAAACGAGTGGTTTTTTGTCCCCCCCTTAACTTCGAAGATTACAAAAGAAAAAATTTTAAAAAAATTCACGGGTGTAGAGATTTGGCTAAATCGAAACCAAAAATTTTTTTTTGGTTGTTATAATTTCAAATGTTCACTGGGGGTTTAAAGTAGAAATTTTGAAAAAAAATAACTTTTGATCATGTCATGTGGGTGTCATATGAAAGCTGATTTCTTTTTGTAGTGCAAAACTAGTTTTTGCCCCGTCTCCCTATCTACGAACATTACAAAAGAAAAAATTTAAAAAAAATCACGGGTGTAGGGATTTTCTTAAATCGAAACCAAAATTTTTTTTTTGGTTGTTACAATTTCAAATGTTCATTGGAGGGGGTTTAAAGTAGAAATTTTGAAAAAACATTACTTTTGATCATGTCATGTGGTGTGTCATATGAAAGCTGATTTTTTTTTGTAGTGCAAAGGAGTTCTTTTTGTAATTTTTGAAAGCACAGCTTTCGATTAACATTACGATTCACATTACATTCGATTAACATTACATTTCGAGTAAACATTTTTTTTGTCCCCCCTTATCTACGAACAATACAAAAGAAAAAATTTAAACAAATTCATGGGTGTAGGGATTTTGCTAAATCGAAACTACTAAAATTTTTTTTGGTTGTTATAATTTCAAATGTTCATTGGAGAGAGTAGAAATTTTGAAAAAAAATTATTTTTCTTCATTTCATGTGGGTGAAAAGTGAATTTTATCTGTAGTGCAAAACAGTTTTTTTTGTAATTTTTGAAAGCACCGTTTTCGACTTATTTTCAAAAATGTAAAAATTTTTGTCTAAACATCTACGAACAATACAAAAGAAAAATTTTTAAAAAATTAACGTGCTTAGGGATTTTGCTAAATCGAAACTAAAATTATTTTTGGTAGTTATAATTTCAAATAAACGTGAAACTATGCTAACAAAAACTGTTTTTTTCTCAAATTTTATGTACACGGAACCCTTGGCGAGAAAATTATATTCGCATTTGCCTGATTTTTCTATTATATTTTTGGTTTTCTAAAGATTTAGTCTTTTACCCAAAAAATACTAAAAGTACAGACAGGCGTTTTGTTTTGTTGACGAGAAAACCCTATTTGAATATTTACTAACGAAAAATATGCCAGGTCTAGATTTTAAATTTTTATAACTTTGTGGCCATCAGATGGTCAATCACAAACTCAATTCTATTTCAACGGGTAAAATTGTAAAATGCATAATTCTTTTTCATCCAATTCATTTATTTGGTGACCCCGACGTAAATAATTGATGACCCCAACCCATCTCAACTAAACATCATAACAAACCAATTTCGTGTGAGACTTCGACCAACACAGTTCGTCCATATTTACCTGAGTCCCTGAGAAGATTCACTTTCGATTCTCTACATTAGCCCCCCAGTATAAGAGTATCCCAGAAGTTGCTCTCTAAACGTTATTTCTGGCCTTCAATGAGTGTTGATGTTGGATTTTGGTCTAAGACATGCATATAATGTCAAAGATGTAAAGTCCAACGACGCACTCACTCAGAATTCGGTCAGATACTTATACCGTCGGCCGGATATGAGCATATTCACATTGATTTGGTAGGTCCACTATCTCCATCTGATAGATACCGGTACATAATGAGTTCAATAGATCGTTTTACTATAGGTGGCTGAAAGCGGTACCCTTGGTGGATGGAACAGCTGTGACAGTGGCTAGGGCTTTCTTGACTAATCATATTTCAAGATGCCATCTGGGTGCCATTAAATATAACTTCTGATCGCGGAGCAAATTTTGAATCGAAGTTATTTCATGAACTTATGCATATCATGGGAATTCTCATAAAATCAGGACAACGGATTATAACCCTAAAGCCATTGGAATAGTTGAAAGATTCCATAGATATCTCAAATTTTTCTTGAAAGCTCATGGTAATACTACCAATGTACCAGTGATACAACCCCAATCGTCATGTAAGGCAATCGACCTTCGATCAAATCTTGGATGTACTCGTGCGGATCTTGTCTATGGACAAAGCCTAAAGGTCCCAAGGGAACTATTCATAAACCCCAAGGATGCGCATCCAGTAGAACCAGCAGATCTGGCGAAACATCTCAAATAGTGGATGAAATCTTTAATCCCGAAAAATACCCGGAAAGATCTTCAGTTAAATATTTCCATTCCAAAATATCTTTTGGAATGCGATTACGTTTGCGTCAGGGTGAATAAGGTAAAACCTAGCTTATCTCCCCCTTATGAGGGTCATCAAATTATTAGGCGTTTCCGGAAGTGTTACATCATTTAAATAAAAGGTAAGAACCAGGATATTTCAATTAACCGAATAAAACCGGCATAGATGACCGACATATTGGACAAGAAACCAAATTCCCGGCAGGTAAGATTTAAATTACCTCCGTGTCACACTAGAGACTAAGATGAAACAAGAACATATGTTCACACATCTCTCCTTGTTTTTCTTAAGAGGGGAAGTCCTGTGGCGGTCAGATGGTCAATCACGAACTTAATGCTATTCCAACTGTAAAATTGTAAAATATGTAATTCTTTTTCATCCACTTCATTTATTTCATTTATCTTATGTAAAGATATCCAGCGAAGTTATTGTCCACGATGTAATTTCATTAAAAGCGAAATTGTATCATAAAAATAATAATTACAAATTTATATGTATGTGTGTTTACTGAAGATGGGCTGAAATTAGTGGAAGAACCCTTATGAACTCAATTATTTAATCATTTAAAATTCAGTTATTCATTCATATTTTACGTCTTCACTACATTAGTGCTCTTGCGTGAAATGCTCATGATGATAAACGTAATGTAATGGGAAAACATATTGCTACGGTTATAACAAAATCATAACGAAACATAGCACAAAATTCTATTTAATTCAACATAAGTAAAGGCAACCTGTAAAAAATTACTTAAACAAATTCATAATCAACAATCATCAACAGAAAATAAAAATAACAATAATGATCATGAAACACATAGAATTGTTGTTGTTCTGCTTGAAAGGGACGGATAAGAAATTGGTCACCATTTTACCTAAGTCTGCTAACCTATCGCGTCATACAAGAGCATCGGTAGCGGCCCAACCTTGTACGGTTCAAATAATTAAATGTAGAGCTGTAGCCTTTTAGCGCGACTTTTTCAACAGAGTCTCGCATCTCTGGAACTCGTTACCTTCGTGGGTTTTCCCTGATAACTTTAATCCTCAAAAGTTCAAAGTCGGCGTTCACAAAATTCTCAAAGAAACTTAATTCTCAATCGATCCTTATCCTTAGTTGGCATGGCATCTTGGGATTTTCAGAGACGTTATAATTTATAATTTATTATATGAACCTTAAACATGTTTAATTTTCAATAAAAAAATATTTTTTTGGATTGTTTTCTGTAACCTTTTTTTTACAGTTAGATAACATTATTTGTTATTTTGGAACATTCCGGATTAAAGATGTGTAAATAACGATTTTTCTAGATTGTACGAAATTTAGTATTTAAGCAGGTATTGTTAGGCATAATGAATTAATTGTAAACTAAACTCGGTATCATGCATATACAACCGTGTAAATAGAAAAAGCTGATAATAAATTAGTTTTTTACATAAAGTTTTAAGTGTTATTTAATAAGCGTATTTTGTATATGGAAATTTCTTTACTTAAAAAAACCTGGTATAAACACTGCTTACTTTTTGAAATCGCCATATTTGAAAAATTAAAATCAAAAGATCATATACAAAAATATTAATATATTTTTTCAGTGTAATATTTTTATAAAGCTTTACTAGTACCTTTCAAAAAAAAAATTTATTAAAATCTGTTAATCCGTTCGCGAACAATTTAACTTTAAGTTTTCTTTGTCTCTAAATTTCTTAACAAAATTCGAGTCACCCTGTGTCAAAACTAGGGGAAAAAAGAGAAAACTAAAATGCTTGTCTTAATATGGTTTTATTATACTACCGATTACTGAAATTTCAAGAAAATCAGAAATGGTCAGGTTCTAATTTTTTATTTTATCGTTGTCTTGATTCGATATTCCATCAATAATGAAACTTACTGCAATAAATTACCAAAAAGATTACCATATGTAAAAATTTCTTTATTGGTCGTAGAAAATGATTATATGCAACACAATCGTGGAAATTATTGGTTAAAGGTTGAGATGCATCTAATTTTAAACAAAACTCACACAGGTTTCGGTAAAGTTTGTTTTTTTTTTCAATTTTCGTTTGTAAAAAAACTAGAACTTAAAAAGTTTAAAATTTGTTTTATTCTGATCAATATTAAGTGATTTTTATTTTAGTTTTTAAGTGCTGATCCACTTAAAATATTTTGTAAACGGCCAGCCGCTTGCGCTCACTACTAGACCAAATCTCAATATACAAGTCTTTTTCGCGTTATGATTTAATTGGCTTTCTCTCCTCTACAAAATCGGTGAAAACCTTCATAAGATAAATACATAATAGTAGTAGTAAAACAATAGCATATTGCATAACGAGCACAAAACACTACAAACAATGCATGAGTATAACAATTTAAGCTCGAAGGTTTCGAGTGCTGTAAATTCATAGCAAGCAGTAGATATTAGAATTTTATATGAGTTGTTCTTGTTCTACGAAACTGTTCTTTTCTTACGGTCAAACTAGGATTATTTTTATATATTTTATATTAATTTAATTTAAATTAATATAAATTTGTTCAAACTGTTGACGTCTATTAACGTTTTTGAATGTTCATGTTATGTTTTGTGTAATTTTTTCAAGACTGTATCCATGGTTTTATTTATAATTGTTTTTTGTTGTATGATAATTGAACATGATATACTTACATAGATCTTGGAAAAAATCAAAAAAAGCATTTGGAATAATTTGAGAAAAGTTGGATGAAATTCGTCTCAAACATTTGTAGCTGAAATTTTTTATTTGTCATGCGCAATGTGATTTGTTTTACATCACAAAATGGGTTGTTGTGCAAAATTAATTTATTATTTATTTTGGAACATTCCGGATTAAAGATGTGTAAATAACGATTTTTCTAGATTGTACGAAATTTAGTATTTAAGCAGGTATTGTTAGGCATAATGAATTAATTGTAAACTAAACTCGGTATCATGCATATACAACCGTGTAAATAGAAAAAGCTGATAATAAATTAGTTTTTTACATAAAGTTTTAAGTGTTATTTAATAAGCGTATTTTGTATATGGAAATTTCTTTACTTAAAAAAACCTGGTATAAACACTGCTTACTTTTTGAAATCGCCATATTTGAAAAATTAAAATCAAAAGATCATATACAAAAATATTAATATATTTTTTCAGTGTAATATTTTTATAAAGCTTTACTAGTACCTTTCAAAAAAAAATTTATTAAAATCTGTTAATCCGTTCGCGAACAATTTAACTTTAAGTTTTCTTTGTCTCTAAATTTCTTAACAAAATTCGAGTCACCCTGTGTCAAAACTAGGGGAAAAAAGAGAAAACTAAAATGCTTGTCTTAATATGGTTTTATTATACTACCGATTACTGAAATTTCAAGAAAATCAGAAATGGTCAGGTTCTAATTTTTTATTTTATCGTTGTCTTGATTCGATATTCCATCAATAATGAAACTTACTGCAATAAATTACCAAAAAGATTACCATATGTAAAAATTTCTTTATTGGTCGTAGAAAATGATTATATGCAACACAATCGTGGAAATTATTGGTTAAAGGTTGAGATGCATCTAATTTTAAACAAAACTCACACAGGTTTCGGTAAAGTTTGTTTTTTTTTTCAATTTTCGTTTGTAAAAAAACTAGAACTTAAAAAGTTTAAAATTTGTTTTATTCTGATCAATATTAAGTGATTTTTATTTTAGTTTTTAAGTGCTGATCCACTTAAAATATTTTGTAAACGGCCAGCCGCTTGCGATCACTACTAGACCAAATCTCAATATACAAGTCTTTTTCGCGTTATGATTTAATTGGCTTTCTCTCCTCTACAAAATCGGTGAAAACCTTCATAAGATAAATACATAATAGTAGTAGTAAAACAATAGCATATTGCATAACGAGCACAAAACACTACAAACAATGCATGAGTATAACAATTTAAGCTCGAAGGTTTCGAGTGCTGTAAATTCATAGCAAGCAGTAGATATTAGAATTTTATATGAGTTGTTCTTGTTCTACGAAACTGTTCTTTTCTTACGGTCAAACTAGGATTATTTTTATATATTTTATATTAATTTAATTTAAATTAATATAAATTTGTTCAAACTGTTGACGTCTATTAACGTTTTTGAATGTTCATGTTATGTTTTGTGTAATTTTTTCAAGACTGTATCCATGGTTTTATTTATAATTGTTTTTTGTTGTATGATAATTGAACATGATATACTTACATAGATCTTGGAAAAAATCAAAAAAAGCATTTGGAATAATTTGAGAAAAGTTGGATGAAATTCGTCTCAAACATTTGTAGCTGAAATTTTTTATTTGTCATGCGCAATGTGATTTGTTTTACATCACAAAATGGGTTGTTGTGCAAAATTAATTTATTATTTATTTTGGAACATTCCGGATTAAAGATGTGTAAATAACGATTTTTCTAGATTGTACGAAATTTAGTATTTAAGCAGGTATTGTTAGGCATAATGAATTAATTGTAAACTAAACTCGGTATCATGCATATACAACCGTGTAAATAGAAAAAGCTGATAATAAATTAGTTTTTTACATAAAGTTTTAAGTGTTATTTAATAAGCGTATTTTGTATATGGAAATTTCTTTACTTAAAAAAACCTGGTATAAACACTGCTTACTTTTTGAAATCGCCATATTTGAAAAATTAAAATCAAAAGATCATATACAAAAATATTAATATATTTTTTCAGTGTAATATTTTTATAAAGCTTTACTAGTACCTTTCAAAAAAAAATTTATTAAAATCTGTTAATCCGTTCGCGAACAATTTAACTTTAAGTTTTCTTTGTCTCTAAATTTCTTAACAAAATTCGAGTCACCCTGTGTCAAAACTAGGGGAAAAAAGAGAAAACTAAAATGCTTGTCTTAATATGGTTTTATTATACTACCGATTACTGAAATTTCAAGAAAATCAGAAATGGTCAGGTTCTAATTTTTTATTTTATCGTTGTCTTGATTCGATATTCCATCAATAATGAAACTTACTGCAATAAATTACCAAAAAGATTACCATATGTAAAAATTTCTTTATTGGTCGTAGAAAATGATTATATGCAACACAATCGTGGAAATTATTGGTTAAAGGTTGAGATGCATCTAATTTTAAACAAAACTCACACAGGTTTCGGTAAAGTTTGTTTTTTTTTTCAATTTTCGTTTGTAAAAAAACTAGAACTTAAAAAGTTTAAAATTTGTTTTATTCTGATCAATATTAAGTGATTTTTATTTTAGTTTTTAAGTGCTGATCCACTTAAAATATTTTGTAAACGGCCAGCCGCTTGCGATCACTACTAGACCAAATCTCAATATACAAGTCTTTTTCGCGTTATGATTTAATTGGCTTTCTCTCCTCTACAAAATCGGTGAAAACCTTCATAAGATAAATACATAATAGTAGTAGTAAAACAATAGCATATTGCATAACGAGCACAAAACACTACAAACAATGCATGAGTATAACAATTTAAGCTCGAAGGTTTCGAGTGCTGTAAATTCATAGCAAGCAGTAGATATTAGAATTTTATATGAGTTGTTCTTGTTCTACGAAACTGTTCTTTTCTTACGGTCAAACTAGGATTATTTTTATATATTTTATATTAATTTAATTTAAATTAATATAAATTTGTTCAAACTGTTGACGTCTATTAACGTTTTTGAATGTTCATGTTATGTTTTGTGTAATTTTTTCAAGACTGTATCCATGGTTTTATTTATAATTGTTTTTTGTTGTATGATAATTGAACATGATATACTTACATAGATCTTGGAAAAAATCAAAAAAAGCATTTGGAATAATTTGAGAAAAGTTGGATGAAATTCGTCTCAAACATTTGTAGCTGAAATTTTTTATTTGTCATGCGCAATGTGATTTGTTTTACATCACAAAATGGGTTGTTGTGCAAAATTAATTTATTATATTACTGGTGCCTATGTGATTTTATCATTATAAATAAACAATTAGCAAATAACATTAAGTTACTAAAAACTGTATCATAGGTGGCAATTTCTAGTTCGGTCGTAGAATTCAAAATAATGATTGAAGTTATTTTTTTTTTGATTTTTAAAACTGTTTGCCCATCATCTTTTAACTTAAATAAACTATTATTCTGAACAGATTAAATAATCAACGTAAAAAAAAACAACAAAACAAATTTGATATACAAAAACTAGTAAAAATTTCTCACAATTTTTTAATATCTATATTCTATTCAATAATTAAAATCAGGCTCCTATCTGATGTATGTAGCTCAAACTACTGTTAGTTTATATAGTTTATATAGTTGTTAAAGAGTTAGTATGCTATGACAAAAACCTGTTGACGCATTTACTCACATTAAAATTTACGGTTACTGTTTTTTGCGCAAATAATTAGACTACAAAACCGAAAGCTGGGTTAATCAATAAACAATTTTTATATTTCGCTACAGAAACATTTAATTTTGTTTACCGCATGTAATTGAAATTCACCTATTACCTAAAATTGATATGTAAAGTAAATATTTAAATCATCATTTTTCCACTTGTTTCTCATTTTTAAAATTATAGAAATTATTTCCGTTACTGAGTTTATTTTTTCATATAAACTATGTTTTTAATAAAAAAAATTGTAAACTAAATAGCACATTTTTAAGGAACCTTTATACTATCGTAAGTCAATCATTAACCCAATTTTCGTTTCCTTTTATTTATGTTGCACGATATAACATAACAATTTTTATATTTTCTTCAAGACAATTTTTTTTCGTAACGCAATTTTTCTTTCTAACTAAAGAAAACTATAAAATTAGTTTATTTAAATTAACATAATTTTTTTTACTTATTTGTAATAAAAAGTTAAATTCAGCAATTAAAATCTAACAAATAACATTTAAGTTGATGCACTTTGTCAAAGTGGGATACCATGATTAAATAAACTTAGTGCAGAAATAATTTGCTATAAAAACTACGACACGTTTTTGGTGCTAAATTCTTGAATTTGTTGTTGTAACTAATAAAAGCGAACTACTTTTGTTTGTTTTAATTAAAAAAAATTAAATCAATTTTGTTTCTTACATTCACTCCATCTTTTCACTTTTGTCATAGAAAAACGAAAACTTATGTTTTTTAATAAAATTAATTACCATAAATTAATAATTGATTTAAGAATTAGAAAATAACATAAACTAACCTTGAACTGTTTGTAAGACGAAACAACATAGGAGGAACCATCTTCTAATTCATCTAAGCTATATTTTCGATCACCATCCATAGAAAAAATATAACGCGCACCACGTGGTAAATCCATTCTTGTTGATATTTTATCTAGCAATCTTTCTAAATTACTTATATCACGTCCTGGCTTAAACCGAAATTCTAAACCACTAAAAAATGGATCACCATTACGATAAAAAGTAAGGCAACGAGCTTTCCAAAAGGATAATTGATTTGAAATACGGCCACTGGATGCTGCTATATTTGAATTACTACCCGTTAATGGTGCACCAGCTATACCAGTAGTTGAAGTTCCACCACTTCCAGTAGCACCACCAGGTGTTGTGGCTGTCATTTCCGTACGTGATTTAGATCTTAATAATCCTGGTGGTGCGTTTGGTGCTTGTGATGATATTTCACTCATTGTGTCCATTGTAGGACTTGGACCACGACTTGGTGGACGATCATGAACTCCCCAAAATCCACGAGGTGTTACACTGCTTTGATTTAGACCTCCAACAAAGTCCTCGTCGTCAGATAAATTAGTTATTGTTTTATTTGTTTTATTTAAAGTTCCACTATTGTTTGCACTATTATTTGTCGGATTATTGTTGTTCAATGAATTATTAACATTGCCACTATTTGTATTTGCTGTTGTATTATTTGTGCTACCAACTGTATTATTATTATTTGAACTAGCAACAACATTTGTTTTATTATTATTTTTATTTGTTTTTGGTGAATTTAAATTCGATTGGGATCCGTTCGACACGAGTGTCGTAGCGGTACTGGACTTTGGAGGTAAGCTACCACCAACATTTTGTACAGCGTCTGCGTTATTATCACTACCGCCAGGCATTTTTAATTGTGTTTGTGTTTTATTTTCATTATTTATATCAATTACTCCTTTACCGTCTTGTGCTGCCACCTCTTGTTTAGCATCGGCCACACCAAGATCAAGTTGATTTGGTGTCCGTGATTCAACCGACACCTGAATCAAGAGAAGAAGTAGAAAAAAGGCAACGCGTTAGATTTTTCATTTAAATTTGTTTTTCATTATTATAATTCATAAATTTGTTCTTATACGTTAAAGTTGTAATAAAAGGGGAAATTTCAAAATTGATTTTTCTTTCTTATATGCTTTTATAATTTTTTTTTTTGCTTTTTAATTTATTCGTGAAAAGCGAAGCAAAACAACCAATAATATTTACATACAAAAAATATTAAAAGTGATATTTTATGAATATAATTGGGTTAAAAGTGTTCTAAATAAAATAATAACTTAAAAAATGAGGTGAAAATTATAAAGCTTTTTATTTTAAATAACTGTATTTGTGCTTTAAAAATATTAAAAGAAAACAAAATGATGGAGTTAAATTTTTTGTTGGTTTTAGTGCTGGAAAATTGCTAAGATTTTAAATTATAGATATTTTCAATATGCCATAAATTTTTTTTAATGGAATGCTAATTTGATTGATAATTTGTGTCATTCAAATTTTTGTTATTTTTTATAAAGAATTTTACTATTTCGTTTACCCATGGTGTCCACCAGGTATGGAATTCTGGAAAGTCATGGAAAGTCAGGGGATTTTATTTTGGTCAGGGAAAGTCATGGAAAGTCATGGAATTTTTGTTATTATCTGGAAAAATTTTATTTTAACAAAAACTTTTTTATAAAAATAAAAATTATATTGCATGCATTCTTTATTTTACTTATGTATATCTCCTTTATACGTATTTAAAATATTTTTGTAAGTGACATAGTTTATAATACAATCTATCTAATGTTATATTTTGAATGTCAGTTCTTTAAAATTTTTGGATACTCTAAATTTTATGTAAAAGTTCAAATTAATATTTTTTCGTCAATGATGCAAAAAATCCCTTTACATTCTGTCGCTATGGCAGCTGTGATCTCAACAATTACTAATCAGGCACTAACTAACTGGCAAAAGAATATATGTATTTATAAAAAACAACGAGATCAGCAACAGTGCGATGAAGTTGAAGGGCATCAAGATTTGCTGTTAAATTTCGATCACGCACAAATCGTATATCATGCATTGAACAGACTCCAATACAGCTATTAGATGCAGCGCCCAAACTTGACGGCAATACTTCATACAGGGACGCATATAGGACTTATAAATATTAAGTCAATACTGTGGAGTGAAGTATTTTTCAACTTTTATAAAGGAGGCCGAGTTTTTTACACATGTTATTGTTATTGTTATTAAATGAACATTTCATATTAAGTCATCTGCAATGGTGACTCCCAATAAACTAATGCTTTCGCTTTAACGTATTTAATCTCCACACATATTGGTTGAAATATCGTTGGAAAACTCAGTTTTTAAACTAGAAAAAACAGTTGTATTTTTGGAATTAAACTTGATCAAATTTTGATTACCCCAATCGGAATTTTAAGCTACTAGTTGGGGCGATGTATTTTATCATTTGAAGATTGGGTGAGCAATAATTTGTGCCGTTTTACCATCTGCAAAACTATTTATCGGGTTACTGTGGATTTACTGTTGTAAATCCACAGTAACCCGAGTAACCCAACAGTAACCTGTTGTAAATCCACAGTAACAGTTCGTTTATATAAATTAAAAATAGAGTGGGGAAAATTAAGGCTAAAGTGCACCAGCTTTAACTAATTTAGACTCTAAAGAAAAGCCATCTTAGTAAATGTTGCAAATTTCGCAATATTCTACAAATACTTTATGGATGATCATTTTTCTAAGGAGATCAAATCAAAGTTACCCGAGCTTGCTACATTGTTTAGTCCCATCACAGCAAATTCCTCTGGCCACCCATACACTGTTCACATAACTAAATGTGATTTTAGAAACGTGATTTTTGAACAGCGTTTCACTTTTTTTGGATTATTTTACGTGATTTAAATACCTAGCTTTTTAAGATCAAATAAACCCCTCAAAAAATTCTTCAAATTCTTAATCCACTAACCTTGTGTAAAGAAAAAAATCAACGCACTAACGTAGGGGTAGGGTACACCATATTTTTCAAGTATGCAGTTCTAACAACAGTATACAAAGTTCAGTAGTACAGCTGTTGATGTTTCGTTTCATAAACCGCATTAGCTATCAGATATCACATGGTTGTCTTTCAAAAAATTTGATATATGTGAATGAATAGTTGAATATTTTGGATAGGACTGGGAGTAAAGCTGTTGGTCTATCAATGATTTGAAATATCACATCTTGTTCCTTTTTTGGGGATCGACTGATATTGAACTTCTAGCACAAAGAAAAAAATACTATACATTTATAAAATCTGTAAAAAATTTTACTTAAAGTGAGTGCAAGTTCTTTTCAAAATTTGCTCGGAATAATAATTTGGATGTTGTCCAGCTTTGTTGATGTTTAACCCGCCCTTAGAAGATTTTTGAAAATTTTGGGTTTGAATTTTGAAACGAAATTCTTTCACATAAACTCCTGAAGACTGAATTTGGGGTATTTATTCAGGAGTTTTCAGAATAGTGGTGTTTGAAGCAAAGCATTTCGAACCAGAAAGGCTTTCAAGGATAGGAAGGTCAAAAGATTTAGTACAAGTAGTACAAATAGAATAAGAATTAATGGCACTGTAAACACTTTTCAAATTGATATATTCGAAACCCAGGTAAGAATGAGCTATGGGACAAAACTTAGGCCAATCCATCGCCACAGATTTTGTGGTTCGGGCCAGGCCTAACATTTTCAAACGGCCCAAGCTTGAACCAAGTGTGGACTGATGTCCTCGGGCCAAGTCTGGCAAATAAGACTTGGACCAGGTCTACTAAACCAATCGTTTCCCCAGGCATCCTTTAAATGTATGGAAAGAGGTTGTGGCATCCAACTTCTTTCCACACTTGACACTTTTATGTTTATCTTTATTTTTATGAATGTTACTCTTTAGCAACATTCATAAAAAATGATAAACATAATATGACTTTCACATGTTTACAATGCATTGGACAGGTGAATAACGCGCAATATATTAAGCTGAATCTTAATTCAGTTTAGGCATTTACAACTGACCCAGACTGAAACCGAAGTTAACTAACCAAGGCTTGGCTCGCTGAAACGGGCCCGATTTCGGTTCGTTGTTGTAATATTGGCCGCTCCTACCTTGGAAGTTATGCTGCTTTCGTTATTTATTATTATTTATTAGTATTTTTTTATATATTCAAATGCAAAATAATCTACGTTAGCTTCTAAAAGCCAATTTGGCCGCCTTCGAACACATTTTTAGTTGGAGTTTCTATTGAAAAGGGAACCAATTTATTAATCGAGAATTGAATGGTTTCAGCAAAGTTTTGAGCAAAATCGTTTACCTGGTCAGTATAAAACAATGATGATTGAAAGGGAAACCTTGGAAAAACTTCAAAAACCAGTGATTTC
This sequence comes from Diogma glabrata, assembly GCA_963693315.1. Classification (NCBI taxonomy): domain Eukaryota; kingdom Metazoa; phylum Arthropoda; class Insecta; order Diptera; family Cylindrotomidae; genus Diogma; species Diogma glabrata. The sequence continues at coordinate 360,128,500 of OY856187.1, read as the reverse complement.
TATTTTTGAAAAGTCAAACATTTTATCGAACTTGGATGCTGTTGTTTTTTGTAAATCGGTTTATTATTATTAATTAGTCAAACATGTTTAGTTCACCATTCATTATTTCGACTCTTGAATAGCCGAAGATGTCATGTCAACAAGAGAAACAGATGCGGAAAACTCATCTGGAAAAACAAAGATTAAGCATCGAACAAGCATTGACTTCTACAATTTGACCACGCTATTAAAAAAATCGTTCTGGAAACCTATATGTAGTAGAACTACTAAGTCTTTTATGTAATTAAATATTTATCAGAATTTCAAATATTTTGTATATCTTTGTTGGAATTAAAACATGTCTCATGTCATGTAACATCGACTCAATCAAAACGTTTATACATTTTAGGTTTTTTGTTTACAAAATTATAAGTTTTATTTTAAAAAAGTCATGGAGTTTTCATATTTTTGGTCTGGAAAGTCATGGAAAGTCAGGGAATTTGGTTTCAAAAAAATAGTGGACACCATGGTTTACCTCTTTATCGGTTAATAGTATGCAATTTATGTCACAGTTAGAAAATATTGTGGAAAATGTTTTTAAGATAATTATTATAATTAAAATAAATGTGTGGCTTATTTAGTTGTGCAAAAAAACTTAATTTAATAATCATGGTAATTTCTAGAAATGGCATACTGTCGGTTTGTAATGTTTCTTTTAATGAAAATACTTTTAAAATGCGAATGGTTCCTAATTAATAATAACAACTAATAACAACTAACAACTAATTTTTTATAAATAGAAATTATTATTGATACCGAAATTTATATTCTAATTATGTCGTTTTTAATTTCAGCTTCATAAAATACCAGACAAAAAGAATGAGATAATCACCTTGACTAAAGTGTGAAGTGAAAACAAATAGCATTTGTAATGCAATCAAATTCTTGAGGCACCTAAACTAACGAAGTTTTTTCAGAGTGAGAACTATGAAAACTATTAAGAAAAAAATTGAACGTAATAAAAGATCTATGGGAAATTTGCATTTAAGTTTCATAATGGATAACTGCCAAAAATATTTCTAAACAAATTTTAAGTTGTAAAAATATATAAAAAGGCGTTTTTGTGAGGGCTGGTTTCTCGTAAAATAAAATAACATTTTCGTAATTTTTATTGACATCTGTGGTTTAAAAAATTTCAGTGGGGATTGTTAAGCGATTGCGTACTAGAAATAATTTCTAGTATTGAGTTCATGGTTTAATAATTAGTATTGAATCTGATAAATCAAAATATGTAAAATAAATTAAATTAATTTGCAGATGATAATGATGCAAACTTTAGAATCACCTTGTTTAATTGTTGTATTAATTAACTTGTTTTGTAATTTATTATTGTACAGTTATCTAACTTTTGTTATGTCCGTATCATTATCATCATTTGATATTATATTGTTAGTTAGTCGTTTGTTGACAGTCAATATTAAAACATTCAAATTATAAAGTTGTACCATATTAAATATTCTTTTATTTTATCAAAACTTAAAGTTATTTTCAAAGAAATTAACATTTGGCGACGAAAAAGAACCCAAGTTATAAAAATATTGTGAAATTGTGATAAAGTGCAATGGAAGCTTTCAAAGAAATTATGTTGCAACAGAAGCAATTTATGCAAACAGTGATAACGGAACAAAGGCAATGGTTTGAACGAAACAAAACAAGTGTTACTAGTGATCACGTGTCTTCAATTCCATGTTTTCACAAATTTGATAAAGAAATGCACAATTGGTTCACATATTTAATACAAATGCAGCAGCATTTTGAGGCATATAAAGTTTCTTTGGATTCTCAAAAGAGAGCTTGTTTTTTATCTTGGATTGGTGATACTACTTTTGAGTTACTTCAAATTCTATTTGGAACAGAAAGTCTGGTGAGTAAAACTTTCAAAGAATACCACTAAATTAACCGAGCATTTTACTTTAAAAACACATGTACTTGCTGCTCGATGTGCTTTCAAAAATACCGCTATGAAACCGGGTCAGAGTTATTCTGAGTGGGTAGCGATACTTCGAGGTGTTGCTCGTAATTGCTTGATTGTTTGCCAAAAGGAAGGATGTGGTGAGTTATATGTTGATTTTGAAATTCGAGATCGAATTGCAATCAATTCACCAAATGAGCATGTGCGTTCTCAGGCACTAAAAAAACAAATCCAGCTCTAGAGGAAGTCATGGAAATTGCCAATGCTTATGAATCGACAAAAAATCTTATGAAACTATTAAAGCCGAGAATTCCAGTTCAGAAGTTCATCAAATTCAACCAAAGGAAATTGTACAAAAATCTTCACTACATCAATTTGGTAATCACAGAAGTAGTCGAACGCGTCACGACAACTTTTTAAATCGTGGATCATCTTATTCAAGTAAACCAAACTTTGATAATTATAATAAAGCAAGAAAATCGTGCCCTGGGTTGCGGTTTCAGTAATGCACGTCGTGATTGTTTTCACATTAAATCTGTATGTAAAAGCTGTAACAGATCAGGTCATATATCTACTGTTTGTTTATCGTCCTTATCGAAACAAATTTGTTCCAGAAGTCAAAGTAAAAGTAAAAGCCCCAGTAGAAAGTTGTAACGTGATTTCTCAATAAATTCTGTTAACAAACCAACATTTGAAGATGTTAATACAATAGAAAGTATAAGTACTGTTAATTTAAATGAAATAAATATTAATAATAATAAAATTATGGTCAATTTAAATATAAATGATACAGATATGTCATTTCAATTGGATACTGGAGTATCGTCTCCAATAGTAGGGTTATGTGGTTATGATAAAGTAGGGTCACCGACGGTTAAACCAAGCAGCAAAGTATAAACAAGCTTATGGTGGTCATACCATTCCATTGAAAGGAGTATTTATGGTCTTAAGGTAAAGTGGGATGAAAGTATTATGCAGCTTCCACTTATGATAGTAAATAGTCAAATAGCATCATTCATTTTAGGTATGGATTGGCTTAAAAATTTTAATATTAAATTAAATTTTGCTTTAAACTCAAAAGATTATAAGAGTAATGTGAACAATATTAAAGTAGTTAGAGATTAATTAAGTTCACAGGCTAGTGATGTATGTTCAGAATTTTCAACTTTATTTTCATCTTCTGGTGGTTGCTGTAATTCATTTGAAGCTAAAATTATTTTGAGTCAGATGCTCAACCAAAATTTTTAAGGCTCGGAGTCTGCCTTTTGCTCAAATCTCTGGAGTACGTGAAGAAATAGACAGACAAGTTGCTGATCTTTTGAAACCAGCAAAATTTAGTAGATGGTCCGCGCTTATAGTCGTTGTTACTAAAAGCAATGGAAAATTGAGAATATGTGAAGACTTCAAGGTCACCGTCAATTCACAAATCAAGATAGACCGATATCCAACTCCACGAATTGAAGAATTATTTTATAAGCTACAGGGTGGACAATTTTTTTCAAAAATTGATTTGTGAGACGCTTATCTACAGATTCCTCTGTCAGAAGAGTCGAAGAAAATTATGTTAATAAATACGGGATTCGGATTATTTGAATATCAAAGATTACCGTTTGGGGTGTCGAGTGCTCCAGGAATTTTTCAGCGATTTATGGAAGAAGTCGTATCTGGAATTCCTCATTGTACTGTATATTTTTAATGATCTCAATGTCACAGGAGAAAATAATGATAAACATTTACAAAATTTAAAGGAAATCTTTTCCCATCTTGAGAAGTATGGTCTACGTTTTGTTCGTGAGAAATGTCAGTTTGCTAAGGAGTCTGTAGAATATCTTGGACATGTCATATCTGCCAATGGAATTCGGATGTCTTTAACTCGCCTAGATGCAATTCAATCCATGCCTCGCCCAACAAACGTTAAAGAAGTAGAAGCATTTATCGGAAAAATAAATTATTACAATAAATACGATCCTGGTTTTTCAACAATAGCTGCGCCTTCAAATGAACTGCGTCAAGCAGATACAAAATTTATTTGGTCGGAAAAACAAGAAGCAGCATTTCAAAATCTGAAAGACAGTCTACCGCAGTTCTTAGAAGTTGTACATTTCCGAGATAATTTTCCAATTGTACTCGCTTCATCAATTGGTTTGGGTGCTGAAATTTCTCATCGATATCCGGATGGATACGAATATCCAATTGCTTTTGCTTCTTGCAAGACATTAAATAATCATCAAAGAGCCTACAGTCAAATTGTAAAAGAAGCATAGCTTCTATTAGCTATTATTTTTTGTGGAACAAAATTTCATCAATATTTATATGGAAGGAAATTTGAATTATTGACTGATCAAAAGCCACTCACTACTCTATTTAATCCAAATAAATGCTTACCTACTATGACCATTCATCAATTGCAACGTTGGGCTATTATACTTCAAAGCTACACATACACTATTAAATACAAACCGACAGCTTTACATAGTAATGTCGATTGTTTGAGCAGATTACCTATTGGCTCGGATCAAAATTTTGATGATTTTGAAAATAGTTTTTTGTACGATATTGAGCAAGTAAATCAAGTTCTAATTGAAGATTTTCCAATAATCTCAAAATCTTTAGAAAAAATGGGATCTGATGACCAAATTTTATCCAAACTTCGTCATTATATTGAATTTGGATGGCCAAGAAAATTAAATAGCACTGAAAAGAACGAAATGGGTCCATATTTTGAAAGCAAATATGCTCTTAGTATGCAAGAAAATATAGTTTTACTCCAGACAGAATACACTAGAGTTGTAGTTCCACGTTCACTGCAATCAAAAGTTCTCCAATTTCTTCATGAAGGACATTGGGTTGCCTCTCGAATGAAGCAAATGGCTAGAAGATATTGCTAGTTCCCTTTGATTGATCGAGATATTGAAAAATTAGTGGGCAATTGTAAAGTATGTCAATCAGATGCTAACAGCCCGAAAGCAGATTTCAGTCAATGGCCAGCAGCCGAGAGTCCTTGGAAAAGGATTCACAATGATTTTGCGGGACCGTTTTTTGGAAAAAATGTGGATGATTTGTGTTGATACGTTTTCAAAATATCCCTATACTTTGCAAATGAACAATATAACCAGCACAACTACCATTCATTCGCTCCAAAATATTTTTGCCATCGAGGGACTTCCTGCCACTATAGTTACAGACAACGGAGCGCAATTCACCAGCGCAGAATTTCAACGTTTTTGCCAGCTTTATACTATTAAACATCTCACCACAGTACTATTTCATCCAGCATCAAATGGTTTGGCAGAAAGATTCGTCAGAGCATTTAAATCAAGTTTTTCTAAGATAATGGCTGATAGAAGTAGCGTACAGCAAACACTGATGAAATATTTATCAACTACCGTTCAACCCCTAATTTGATAACTGGAAAGTCTCCAGCAGAGCTGTTGCACGGTCGACAGCCGTGAACTTTATTATCTGTCTTAGTTCCGAATAATAAACATAAATCACCAGTAGTAGAGAAGTCAAAATTTAAAGTAAAAGAGAAAGTTTATGCAAAAATTTTTTCTCGTGGGGTAAAATAGATAAAAGTAGAAATTATTCGTGTCGTAGGGGTTATGTATTTAGTTCAAACACCGTATGGTATCTGGAAACGCCATCAGAACCAGTTGAGAACGAGGCAAGAAGATACTGGCGAATTCGAAATGTTTTTATTTCTAAGTTTTTATTCCTAAAAATTCCAAAACTAATATGTCGCTTTCTAATTTTAGAACCTTTGACGAATCTAATTGTCCTAGTTCAAGGTCCACAGCCTTCAATCAAGAACCTTGACAACAAAGTAGTTTTGGGCAACAAGATGACAGCAATCAAGTTAATCCGAGTTCTGAGTCTGATATGCATGTACTTGGAACCAGTCCTGATTTGACTGTCATCAAGAGATCAGAACGTTTCAAGAAGCCAATTGTGCGTTTTCAATTCTAAATGGAGATGTTATAATTTAGTGGTGGAGAAATGATAAATCAAAATGTGTAAAATAAATTATATTAATTTTAAGATGATAATGATGCAAACTTGTTTAATTGTTGTATTAATTAACTTGTTTTGTAATTTAATATTGTACAGTTATCTTACTTTTGTTATGTCCGTATCATTATCATCATTTGATATTATATTGTTAGTTAGTCGTTTGTGGGCAGTCAATATTAAAACATTAAAATTATAAAGTTGTGACATAACAGGTCGTTCAATAAGTCCGTAGGATAAGTAAGAAAAAAACAACATTTTGACAAAACTCGATTTTTTTATTCAACATAGTTGCCTTCGAGGGCGATACAACGAGTATAACGATTTTCCAACTTTTCTATACCACTTTTATAGTACGATTTCTCTTTCTCGTCAAAATAGGCCTCAGTTTCAGCGATTACTTCATCATTGGACTTAAATTTCTTTCAGCAAGCATTCTCTTGAGATCTGAAAACAGGAAAAAGTCGCTGGGGGCTAAATCTGGAGAATATGGTGGGTGGGTAAGCAATTCAATGCCCAATTCATTCAATTTTGCCATCGTTTTCATCGATCTGTGACACGGTGCATTATCTTGGTGAAACAACACTTTTTTCTTTTGCAAATGTGGCCGTTTCTTTGCGATTTCAGCCTTCAATCGATCCAAAAGTTCACAGTAATACTCGCTGTTGATGGTGGTTCCTTTTTGGAGATAGTCGATGAATATTATTCCGTTCGTATCCCAAAATACAGACGCCATCACCTTACCGGCCGACTGTTGCGTCTTTGCTCGCTTTGGATTCGGTTCGTCGACTGCTGTCCACTCAGCTGACTGTCTTTTGGATTCTGGTGTGTAATTGTGAAGCCATGTCTCATCCATTGTCACATATCTACGATAGAATTCCCTTTTATTGCGGTTTAACAGTGCCAAAGACTCCTCCGAAGCATCGATTCGTTGTTGTTTTTGGTCGACTGTGAGCTCACGCGGCACCCAATTTGCACAGAGCTTTCGCCTACCCAAATGTTCATGTAAAATGGTAAAAACACTACCATCTGCTACCTTTACAATGTCAGCTATTTCGTGCACCTTCAATTTGCGATCGTTCATAACCAATTTGTGGATTTTTTTTATGTTTTCTGGAATAACAGCCTCATTTGGGCGTCCACTGCGCTCTGCATCTTTTGTGCTGGTACGACCACATTTAAATTCAGCAATCCACTTCTCTACCATTTGTCTCGATGGAGCAGAGTTTGGATAATGTTTATCAAGCCATTGTTTGGTTTCCACTGTATTTTTTTTCATCAAAAAGCAATGCTTTATTAAAATTCGAAATTCACTTTTTTCCATTTTTTTTCAAAAACAAAAGTTGCTTCACACAAAATGCTATAACTCACGAATAAATAGTCAGATTGCTGTCAAATTTATACACGTATCGTTTGAAGGTTAGTACTAAATAAAAATCCTATGGAAAAAATTCTAGTAACGCCATCTATGTGTCATCCTACGGACTTATTGAATGACCTAGTATTAAATAGTCTTTTATTTTATCAAAACTTAAAGTTATTTTCAAAGAAATTAGCAGAATCTGTATTCAATTTAAATTAATTCATAATAAAGACACTGAAGAAATTAGAAGATTGGTGTTGGCTGTGATTCCCGTTCTGCATTCTTGTTTGTAAAGCTCTTTTGAATCAAAATTTGAAAACTTAAAGCATAAAAAATTGTTTTTCTAAAAATTGCATTTAATTTTTTCCTTTTGCATTAAGAGCCCTACAGATTTAAAATCGGATTGTGTGTATGTATGTCGATCCGATAAAATTAAGTTGGGTGTGTCATGGGATGGAAATTCTATCTCACTGTCCGACAAACCAAATAAATCAAATGTGTGTATTTTTTTCGATTGGAAGTCGATTGGGTACAACATTTCAAAAAACCAGAAGATTAACATTAAATAAAAACAAAAATTGTGAAACAAAAACCAAAGCGAAGTATCAAAATTTGATGGTAAACTAGATCCTCTGTAGATAACATCCTAGTTGTTCGTCCGTCCAATATGTTGGATCGTTTGCAAGGCTCTTTACAACAACCAACTATAAAACAGTAACTTTAGAATTTTGGTTATTCCCATGGCCAGTGTTAACTCACTGCTATTACCAGTGTTGTGTGATATCTCACGATAACTCATATGCCAATAGCAGGAAATGGAGTGAGGTTGTCGCTCCGTCTATCAAAAATTAAAAAAAAATTAAAATCAACAAAAAGTGATCCCTCCATCATCTATGCTTTTGTAATTTGGCACGATTTGTTTTTTGAGCTGGTTAGAAGTAATCTTGGAAAACATTTATATCAGCCTTTGTTCTATAGCTCTTGTTTCAACTTTTGTGATAATTTCTCAGAATTTTTCGAGTTTTCTTTGTTAAAAAAAGAGATCTTAAAAAATCTTGAGCTTAGGTAAAATTTTATTTAAGGAATTAATTTTGCATAACAAAAGTTAGTATAAGTTGGATTGCGATAGTGTAAACAAAGAAAATAATAGTAAACGGTACATTATATATTGAACATAAACCGTGTTAATAGAAGTAACGTGATTTTTTAATTGCAAATAAAGTTTTAAGTGTTTTTTAATAAAAATCTTGTGTATCATTTTAAACGCTGTGTTATAATGGAAGTATCTACAATCAACCGTTGGAGTTTATGAGAAGAATTATCGAAATCTAATAAGTTCAGTTTCCATTACAAAGAATATGTGTGGTTTATATTTTTCAATGTTATAGTGGTGAACTTCATTTAGGTTAGAATTAAGGCCTCTTATATTATTGAAATCGATGCTAATCTATTGGTTAGCATTGCAACGAGTGGATTGAGACTGAGATTTACCCTTTGACCTTGTAGGTTTAGTGAATGAAATTCAGTCGGGCAGAACTGTCCACACTAACCAATACAAAGTTTTGAGTTTTTGTTACGAAGTACGACAGCAATTTTACTAGATTGAGTACAATGGAAAAAACAAAGTTCTAATGCTAAAAACTAAAAAGAAATTTTATCTCTTTTGTGAACAGTCAATGGAAAAAAAATATATTACTTCAAAACAATAAAATTTTATTTTGAAATTTTACCTTGGTACTGGCAGGCATCAGAAAATTTAAACCATTATACAACTTTTAGAAATGAGTAACTGGTTGACGGTTCGAATTCAAGTCAAGTTCAATGAGTTTGTCTGAGATTAGAATTACAGAAACGATTTAGATATTATAAGTATTGATGTTGGGTAGTACATAAATTAGTATACAAATGGAATAGAATTACAATGAATTAATTAAAAGAATCAAATTCAGTTGAATATTGTTAATCGTACTGTTACTGTTATATTAAGTGTAGCTGTTACCCAACAAGGAAAAAGATAATGCTAAGGAGATTCTTACTTTATTTAATCTTAATAGAACTAGTACTACTAAATATGCTTCTGGAATCTGCAGTAACAACTCAATAAATATATAGTGCGAATGGCTAGCTATATTTGATATGGACATGCAACATTCCCGACCCCGACGTGATATGAACACGCAACCTTCTGATTCAACCTTCTGAACTACCGCACGATTTCTTAGTGCTCTGTCATACTAAAAAAGGCTTCGATGGCACTAGGAGAGGAGAGTTGTGGCGAACATTTGAATTTTTAAAACTTTCAAATATTTTTAAATTTAGCAAGCGGTGTTTTGTTTTAAATTTTTGTGTCAATAAATAAACAGTGTAAACAAATAACTGTATTTTTACTTTGGCTACGCATATAAAACAATTGATATCACGTGAGCCGTTTTCTTTCAATTTTATTTTAAAATTACGCCGGCTTTGAATTTTAATCTACAGAAATGTTTCGTACCCACAAAATTTTCTAAAACAAACACACATTTTTTATTTTACCTATAGTATTTGTATGACAAGTGTTCTGCGTTGGTCGTCCAGATCACGCAATTTGTACGCGAGTTTCTGTGGGAACGTGTAAAAACAGAATTCCTAATTCCTACCTCTACAATTAGGACATGTGACTCTGATTTAGTTTACAATATTTGTCATGTATAGTCAAAAAGTTGGAATTACGTTTATTTTAGTGATTTGTATAAAGCTACTGTAAAAACGGCATTTCAGGAAGAAAACCTTTTGGTACCATTACATTGTAACCATCACCATTTTTTATATTTTATGATGTCAGAAATAAACCAATTCGCATACGAAAATATTTGTTGCACGCGAAAAAATAAATGTCACATATAAAAAAATTATAAAAAATAATTTTTTTGTGTTAAAAATATATTATAATTATAAATTAACCACGCCATCTTCATGTGAAGTTTGCACTAAAATGTATTACTAAATGCTTAGTTTTATAGTACTAAAATGTCAAAAGCTATTCGCAAATTGTTATTGGCCATCATAACTATCACATTAAAATACAAAATTGAACTTGATAGGAATTAATCTACAAAGATAAATAAGTGTGCATGCACATCTTTGTTATGTTTAAATGCCGATGGATAACTAACGTATGTTCATTCATATTTGCAACTGCAAATGGATAACTAACGTATGTTCATTCATATTTCGGAGTCGGAGTCTCCTAAATTAAAAGAAAAAGAAAACAAAAACAAAAAAAAAAACAAAAGTAATCGAAAATAAGTGTTATAAGTGTTGATAAGTGTTAATAAGTAGCTAATAAGTGTTATAGTGTTTATAAAATTAAAAGTATTGAAGAACGGACGCGTACAATTATATAATTGGTGAGATTGTTCTTTATTAAAAAATTTTTTGGTATTTTGTGTTTACTGTTATTAAGGGGTAGGCAGGTAAAATTTTACCTTTATTGCTTTGATGTAATAAATTTATTCATTATTTTAAAGCGTAAATTTGTCTTGGTAACAGAAAACACAAAATTTCGTTTTAGTTGTTAGTGATTTTTTTTGGATTGATTGAGATATTTTTTGTGAAGTTTTTTACATGATCTAGCTCGTACCACCTCGGACATATTTTAGGAGTTGGAAAATATCAGTTAGTTGATTATGAAATGTCTTTTTTTTGACAAAAGTTAGGAATTTAGAATTTAACCCTTTATTTGTACTCTTCAATTTTGTTAGTGTCTTTTGTGTCCCCATTTTTTTTTGCTTTTCTCTTATCGTGCTACTGTTGCATGAAATCTGCTATCGTGTTTTTGTGACAGAGATAACCAGTTTCTTTTGTACTGTTTAGTGTTGAAATTTAGGCCTGGCCGAATTTCAGTAGCTTTGCCTGCAATGTCAAAGGGTAAGTCTTTGTCTCAACAAAAAGGCAGCAGAGTGAACCAACAGCTCAGCATTGACTTCACCAACATAAGAGGACTCAATTCGAATCTAAACGATGTTCATCACTACATTGAAAAAAATAAACCTGACATATTGTTTTTTACCGAAACAATTGTTAGTGGCAAAGCATCGAAGTTGGATCACGATAAATACCGGATACCTAGTTACGAATTGGAACATACCTTTTATAACAAGCATGGTGTCTGTGTATTTGTTCGAGATTCACTTTCATGTATGAGAATTAAGGCCTACGAGTTGAACTCTAAGCACCATAATTCTATAGCACTGAAGATCTCAGGTGTTGATGAAACTATGTTTATAATAGGATTATATAGATCCCCAAATTCTCCCCCAGGATGTCCCTTTTTCGATCAAATATCGGCTAATCTAGACAAGATTACCACGGACTACCCCAAAGCAAGACTGGCCATTCTTGGAGACTTTAATATTCATAATAAAGAATGGCTTAAGATTCATCGCGCACTGATGACGTAGGAAGACAAGCCGAACTGATACTCGCAGATTATCACGGTTTGACCACTAGAATCTCAGACAATTTACATCATAACAATAATTTGCTGGATCTGTTTTTGACAAACGAACCAGATACTACGAAGACAAAAGTTGAACAACCCCTCGGAACATCGGATCATCTACTAATATCAGCAATAGTGCAATTTACATCACCGACACAAATTAAAGCAAATCCTCGTCGCGTTTGGAGCTATAAACGCGTCAACTGGGAGGGGCTGAGAAACTTTTATGATGAAACACCTTGACAAACTATTTGTTGTGTTGATCAAGATCCTAGCACATAGGCAATAAGAATGTCCGAAATCATAAAAGACGGAATGCGGCGGTTTATTCCAAATCGATTAATCACTCCTAAAACTGAGCCTTGGTTCACGCGGGATGTTGATGAGGCAGTGAGGAATAAACGCAAAGCATTTAAGACATATAACGCTAATAAAACACCTGAAACCCATAGCGCCTATAAGAAAGCCAGAAATATTAGTAAATTCAAAATAGACTTGGGCAAAGAAGCGTTTATCCAGAAGAAAGCAAAGAAATTCGCCGAGCACCCATCTGGCTCACGTAGTTTCTTTCATGCAGTTTAATCAGTCCAGAGCAATTTTACTCGATCCTCTATTCCAACCTTAGTTCTGAATGGCATTCCCGTGAGCGACTCGAAAGAGAAGGCGGATCTTTTGGGTCGTATATTCGCAGAAAACTCAAACATAGTTGAACCTCCCCATTCTCCAACACTCATTCCCCCAGTTGTAACGAAAATGAAACCAATTATTTTTCGTTGCAATATCGTACGGAAAATGCTTCTTTCTATCAATATCAACAAATCTGCTGGCCCGACGGTATTCCACCGACGGTATTCCGTATTCTTTAAAATTTTGCTAGGCAACTAGCTCCAATTTTAACAAAAATTTTCTATTTATCTTATAAAACTGGAATATTTCCCGACTCTTGGAAGCTGGCCAGCGTTCAACCCATACCAAAGAAAGGCAGTAAGACAGATCCTAACAATTATAGACCAATTGCAATTCTGTCAGTTTTAGCTAAAATATTTGAAAAATATGTTAACTACAATTTAATAGATTATTTGGAGGTGTCGCGAATTATTGATGATAAACAGTATGGTTTTCGTAGAAGTCATGCAACAGGTGATCTGTTAGCCTACGTATCCCATCTCTGGAACAAATCGCTGGAAAACCATGGTGAAACATTCAGTATTTCACTTGACATTTCTAAAGCATTTGATAAAGTGTGGCATAAAAATCTCATAGCTAAATTAAAATCTTATGGCATAGACCATCTTACTGTCTCATGGATTTATAGTTTTCTTACAGGTCGCCAATTTCATGTTAATTTAGATGGTATCACATCCAATATTTTCACAATGCTGGGGTTCCCAATGGGGACATGTTTCATTTAATCCAACCAAAACCAAACTATGCCGTCTTTCACAAATAGAGCGACATAAAAATTTTCCTATTAAAATAAACCACGAGGAATTGCGTGAGGTTAGAGTTCTTGGAGTGGATATTCAAAATAACCTGAAATGGAATAAACATGTGTTCAACCTCGCTAAATCTGCAATGCAAAAATTAGGATTCTTGAGTCGATGTAAAAAGTATTTCAATCCCGAGCAAAATTTGTTAATCTTCAAGTCCTTTGTTCGTCCATGTATGGAGTACTGCTGTCATGTTTGGGGAGGTGCTTGTCAGTCAACAATAAAATGTCTAGACTCTGTACAGAGAAAAGCAATACGGTTGATTGGTAATACCGAACTAACGGACCAGCTTGATTCACTCCAGCACAGAAGAAATGTGGCTGAATTATCAATCTACTATTAGTGATTGCAAATTACCCGATTTCAAATTACCCGGTTACTCGATTAGTATTTTCCCAAATACCCGGATTACCCGGATAACCCGGGTAGTTATGAAAAAATTAAAAGATGAAAAACAATAAAAAAAACCTCACAGTAGTAAACTAAAAATTGATCATTTTTTAATTGTAAAATAATATTTCAAAAATATCAAAGCATTTAGGGTAGCTGTACTCATCCGATTTCGTATTTTTTTTTTTAAATTCCTGCAATAGAAAAAACCCGCTCCGATAAAGTGGATGTTGGCTTCACGGTCAATAACGATTGATTTAAATTTTCTATCATTTTTTTCGGTTTCCTTTATTTACATACAACATTTTCAGCTCTTTATCAACTGTAGTACCACTGTTATCTATAGTAGATCTTGTGTAGGCAGCAATACATTTTTGTAGTAGTAAATTTTCAATATTATAATTAGCCGCATTATTATCCCATTTGATTTTTCATTGCTGACGTATTTCTCCATTTAGTTGAAATTATTTGTGCGCATCCAACTACGTGGCACCGAGATTTATCTGATGACATTTTCTTGAACTGGTCCCAAACTTTCGATGACACTTATTTTAATTATTAGCTTAAATCTTAAATAAAAACTTATCATAATACATTTACCATTTCTATTTAAACTAAATATAAACAAATAACCAATGTAGATCCTTAATTTTTGATGACTTAATTTTAATTTTAATAAGAACTAAAATTCCATAAATTTTGTTATGTGTTCTTCGTCGTTTTTCTGTTGTTTTCGTAATCCAAACAATAATAATTATATAGAGGGCAGTTTAATGTTTACGGATGTGATTGGTTTAATGTTTATGGTTTAATGTGTATGGTTTAATGTTTATGTACATATTGCAATTTGTATGGTTAGAATAGAATCATTTGTCAACAACTAGCATAAAGAATAATTCAAATTTGCAAAAAGAGAATGAGCTGAATTTTATTTTGTAAATTTTATTGAGAAAAAACTGGACCTTTTGTTGTTCGGGTATTCGACCAAAATATCCGGATATTAAATACCCGAAAAATCTTCCTAAATACCCGGGTATCCGGGTACCCAGATACCAACATTGCAAACACTATCTACTATATATATAACTTTAGCGAATGCTCCTCTAAGGAAATTCAAAATATCCTTCCATCGAGTGCGCAGTATAATCGACAAACAAGAGCTGCCGAGTTATCCCATCCATTTGTTGTACAAATACCTCGTTGTAGAACTGTGTCCTTTCAGAACGACTATTTTAATAGAGCGGCCAACTTGGGGAACTAAATGCCTCCCTCTGTATTTTCCAATGAATTTTCCCCTCAGGCAAAGAAAATGTCCATAATCATTCAAAACAATTAGTATAGTTATCCCTATATCCCCATTCCTTCCATTTTCCTCATCTCCTTCCTTTATAGTTGACATGGTATCTTCGGATATTCAAAGAGTCTAAATAATGAATATTTCATATTTAGTGTGCTAAACATGTCTAACTAATTAATAAAAAAAAAATGTTATATTGGCTAGATTTATATTTTAAAAGAACTTTTTACTAAAACTTCAAATCAGTAGGTACGATTTATTCCTTGATGTCCACCAAATGGTCCATCATGGAATTGAGAAATAGCTGAATTTATATCGGTTTCTGAAGTAATCTCTACAATATTTGAATTATTTTGCAAATCTTCGTTTATTTCGTCATTTGAAACAGACATATCGATCATTTTATCTTCATTATTCTTAGCTTGAGCACGAGTTACAACATTTATGTTTTTATTATCTAACGGCTCCAAAACTATATCTATATCTTCCAAAAATAATTCATCATCTCCTGAATTTAATATCGAGGTATAACCAATTTGTTTATTTATTTTTATTAAAGGATTGGTTAAATTTAAAGGTTCAGAGGATTTATTGGTTTGACAAAAATATTCACCATCACTAATACCAGGGAAGGCTAGTCCGACCAGTTTTTCTGTACGACCAGCAATAGATTTTTGTGGCAGTTGAGTATTCTGTTTTAAAACAAACTTAAAGGTTTTTGTTTTACAAGATACTGTTAAAAAATTTTGTGCATAATCAATAATGCAACGATTTTGTTCAAGGAAATCTTTTCCCAATATGCCATCACAAGAAATTGGAAAATTATTATCTACTAACTGAAATGTCTGAGAAATCTTGTGGTCAACATCAAGTATAATTTCTCCATAACATTTAGCTAATGTCCAAAAAGGATTTGAGGAAATACCTGTGATTTTACATTTTTCATCAGGGTAGCATAAAACTTCGCCATTAATTGATCCTTTTTTAATAATACTAATACTTGCACCTGTATCAAGTAAAAATTTTAATTCGCGATCCGGTTGCAAGTTTATATTGATTGGAACAATGTCGAGATTATTTAATGCTATTAAAGTGTAAAATCTTTTTGATCCTAATTTATTCAAAAAAAAACTAAAAATTGAAAAACTGATTTCCCGAGTTTTCAAAAAAATTATTATTATTAATAATATTAAAACCATGACAAAAGAAGGTAAAACAGAAAAAACTTGAAAACCAAATATAAAAAAACCCATAATAATTGGCAAAATATATAAAAAATTCGGTTTCAGCATATAAGAAGTCTTACCTAGAAATAAGTCATGTGTCAAAAATGAAAACCAAGTCATCAGGTATTTTGAAAAAGTATGAAAAATTGTCGAACTTGAAGAAATTAAAGAAATTTGGCTCGCACAGCTTTCATCGACGTAGACTGGTTGAGCCCCATTAGGTTTTTTGAATCACCCGTTTTAACTAACTCTATTTTATTTAAAGACGGAGAATTGGTTTGTGCAATATTATTTTTTTGAATCTCAGCATTTTTTCTTTTAAAACAGTTGTTTATATGATGACCCGATTTTTTACAGTATGCACAATTTATATTGAAATTGCGAATTGATTTAGGTCTATCAGAATTTTCTGAAACAGAATGTGATGTTCTTTTTTCAAAAGACGCTTGCACAAGTTTTAATTTATAACAATTATTCGCTAAATGGCCAAGTTTTTCACAAAGTTGGCATTTTACCAAAGCTAAATTATAATGTCGGTTGTAAAGTGATTCTTCTTCGCAAGCTTTAGATATTGATTCCTTAAGCGTTTTACAATTGATTGATTTGACTAACATTCGAATATTAGAGTTTAATCCTTCTTGAAAAGCGATTAATGCTGTTTGACCGTTCAACAGTTCAACAGTTTTCTTCGAATCTCTACCTGCTTCTACAATACACAATTCATTTAATTGTGCTAAAAGAATCTGTATTCTACTACCATATGATTTAACCGTTTCATTATGTTTTTGTTTAATTGTATTTAATTCATGCAAAATTTCAAGTTTGGATCTAATTTCTGTGAACCTGTTTATTAAATCGTTTTTTAGATCCGTCCAACTATCATATTCTAAATGTTTAACGGTTTCATCGTATGCAATACCAACCAATAACTTTTTCATTAATTGTAAAAATTTTTTATGTTGATTAATATGTAGTTCATCAAACACTAAATTACTACATTGAATAAATTGATGAAGTTGGGAAGGAGTTCCATCAAATGGAGAAATAAGTTTTAAAGTTTCCGATATGTTTAAATTTGTCATATTTGGAAAATGTTGTTCGTTTACTTCTGCCGTTTCTTTTCTTTCAACGTTTAAAGAAAAATCGAAGTTTGATGCTTTTTTAATAGTATTTCCACTTCTTAGTTTTAATAAATTGTCAGATTGGTTGTTTTCGTCATCAGACATTTGGAAAAACAATTAATTTTAAAAATGTTCATAAAATCGAAAGAAAAAACATTATAATTGAACAAAGTCAATAATCACTGACTTTAATTGTTTAAAACTGTGACCGTTATATTATATATAGGAGAAAAACAAATCTAAACAAAAATATATATCTAATTATGAGAAAAATATTTAATTGAATAAAAAATTTATGAAAAATTGTTTAATATAATTTCTACTTTTTTTTTTTTAACATAAATCAAAATTTATTTATTGGCTGTTGTTTCTTACTTGTTTTATTTTAATGATGACGTAATTATCCGTTTATTTCAATCCTTGGTTATCCTTGGTACATAATTTGATTGTTGAGTGATTTTTATCAATGTAGATGATTATTTTAGTTTTGTTTGGATGAATTTATTATTTAATTTACTGTTGATCTCATTATTTACAGCACATTATCATAATAATTAAAATCATAATAATAGATTTTATTTTTATTAACAAATTTTGTAATTAACAAATTTTATTTTTCAATAGTTTTTTCACTTAGTTTAGATAATTATAATTAGGAATCACAATTTATATTTTAACACGACCGTTTGATCAAATATGTTTAATGTTTGTGATTGCAAAATAAAGAATTATATTTTATAATTTTTGACATTTATCTGGATTATTTTGTATTGAAAATCAGCGTTTTCAAAATTTGATTTATTTGTTGTATTTAAGAATGTTTGTAGTAGAATAAATGGTTCTTAATTATTACTTTAACCACTAAATAATTTCATTTAGGTTTTAAGTTTAACTGTTCATATTATTTCGGTAAAATTTGGAAACGTTTTACCTCATACTGACTTCAATTATGAAATATGTACGTTTATTAAGAATACGTACATTATTTAATTTTTTTAATTTAATTTACACAGAGATTGTTTTTAGTTTTTTTTCACTATACAATTGCATTTTTAGTTTAAACATTTGTTTTAACTATTTTTATAGCGTTTTTCCGCTGTCACCAGTGTTGTGGGTGGTCGTCGTTCACAAAACACAAAAGAACCATAATTTCACAAAACGAATAATAACATTTATTATAAAAAAACTTCTTTGTTTCTTTTATTTTAAAACACTTTAATTATTTACAAAATTAAATAAAATATTTATTTTTAGATGTTTATTATTTGATCATCAGATCAATTCTGAATGTTTTTCAATTAAAATTCTCCTTAAATATCTAATTAGTACATTAATAACTTATGTACTAAAAATGTATTTAAATGTATTTATAATTTCAGGTTAATTAGAAAGATAAAGGTTTATTTATATATTCCGTTGCATAGCATAATGTTGTGCTATACAACAAAGCTGTATGACATTGACACATTACATACAACAATTAGAATTAGAAATCAGTAATTAATTTATTGCAATAATAATAATAATTTAACTATAGTAAAAATAAATAAACACCACAGCTGTCAAGATATTTTCGGTGAAATAATAGATTCTTGTATGAGCTAGAATGAAGGCAATTCTTCACGAGGATGAAGTTTCCCGGAACGAGCGTAGCGAGTGGAGGGAATCATCCGAGTGAAGAATTGCCTTCATCCTAAGCGAATACAAGATACTATTTTATCAACGACAACAAATATTTCAAATAATTTCATTCAAGTTTTCCTGTAAAAGTTTATATCGCCATATTGAAATAAATCTATGAAATATAAAACAAAACAAAACATGTTTGTTTATTTTATATGTATTGTTCTTGTTTTATCTGTTTATATTACTATACCAACAAATCAAGTTTTTAATTTGTTAGGGGAATTTTGAATAAATAAAATGGAATGAAATAAATAAAAAAGAATTTGATATATAGAAAGGAATCAATACAATTACAATGAAAGATATACGCATCGGGCTGGATAACGTTGCTTTCCGGGCGCAATAACCTACATAACGCCCTGGGTACATAAATAGCTAATGTTCAATGTTCATATTTTTAAAATTTCGAAACATAAATTATGTATACCGTGGCAAAAATTCTTTTATTAGGATCTTACATGAACTATAAAAGATCCTATGTGAATCTTGTATGATCTTGTAAACTTCTTGTCCCAATTCTCTACAAGAAATGATCATGATCATGTAAATTCCTGCCCTAACAAAAATTATTGTAGAAATTTTTGTTAGGATCTTACATGAACTATAAAAGATTCCATGTAAATCTTGTATGATCTTGTAAACTTCTTGTCCCAATTATCTTCAAGAAATGATCATGATCATGTAAGATTCTATATAATTTTCCTGCAAGAATTTTCGGGAGGGTTGCTACGGCCGTGCTGCAAACTACACTTTTGTTTAGAAAACGCTTTGGATCTAGTTATACAATCTACTATTATTTATTGGTTTAAGCTTTTGTTTTAATTTCTGTGATCAAAATAGCAGCAGACGCCAGTGCTGAATAAAGTGGTTTGTAAAATCTTTATTTTCCAACGAAGACTAATATTTTGACAAATGTTCTAAGAAACACCAAATTTTTAATTAGAAAATTTTAAGTCAAACAAACATCTGACTTATCGTTTATATGTTTCAAAATAATGTCTAGCCAAATGTTACCATAAATGGTGGAACTGACATTCTAGTAATATATTCCTGAATATTGGCAGTGGGAATGACAAGTGGTTTGTAAAATTATAATCTTAATTTGCATTTTTTTAAGTACGAGACTTATAGCCACTACTAGATTGTAGATGAATTAGGAGTAATATTAATTTATAAAAATAGTTAAATTGTTGACATTTTTGGGTTTGGAGCAGAGTTTCGAACCGGAGCGGAACCGTAAACCGAAAACCGTTATTAACCGAAATTTTGGGCTGAACCGTAACGTAACCGAAACCGTAATTTTTTATATGTAATGAACCGTAACCGGAACGAAAAAATCATTTTATTTACGGTTCATGTAAACGGTTTGCAGTGAAAAAACAAAAAGAATATTCTAACAAAAAGCTGCTCATATATTATGAGTAAAAGATTTTCATTTTGCATGTCAAATTAGCTATAGGTACTACAATTTTGATTCTAATCTATTTCAAAATTTATTACATTTTTTTAAAATACCATGAAACCATGCAGCAAATTTTGAGAGGCATATTGAACGGTTTCATAAAAAAGAATTTAAAATTTTAAAATGTCTTAAAATATCAGCAAAAGCTTCATGTAAACGAAATCTGCCATCAAAGTTAAGCTCAAGTAGTGTAATGACGCTTACTCCAACGTTATTAGACATAAAATTTAAACCTCACAATATTACGGTACTATGTCTGAAAAACTTCTTACGGAAGCCTGTATCGATGTTCTAGATTCAATAATTACTGAAGTTGTTTCTTTTGAATTTTTGCATAAGAATACTGAAAATCCTTGGTTTTGACATCGCAACTGAACCGGAACCGAACCGAAAACCGGAACGAAAAAACAAACTAAGGAACCAAACCGAAAACCGGAACGAAATAATAGTCGGAACGAAACCGTAAACCGAAACGGAAAACATTTCGGTTCGAAACTCTGGTTTGGAGAGGAAATACATTCCGTTCTCTTGGTGTAAAATGTTATTTTTTGTAACACATGCATAAACATTCAATTTTGTACTAGAATAGAATAAAAGAAAAATCTACTTTTCCGCACATATGAGCACAAAATATTTTGTATGCCTGGCACGCACGCCGCCTGCATGTAAGATTTGTAGTTAAATCTATCCTATATATAATATTTTTATAGCACTAAAATATCAAAATAATAATTTAAATAACTTACCATACAGTAAAAACAACTTAAACACATTGCATCATTTGAATTGCAAGAAAAAACAATTTATTTGTGTTTTCAAAGTTTACAATTTTGACAGCTCTTAGTTGGATTACTATCTTTTTTTAAAACTCCGTAGTCGGATTCTTATGTTTATTTTTTTGAGCTTGTATAATTTCCAACTATTACAACGAAGATGGCACACTTTAATTATTTAAATATCTTGAATTTGTTTATAATTTTGTTAAATAAATGATTAAATTAACAATTAAATAAATATTTATAAATTTTATGCATTTGTTACAAAAAATAATGTGTATTACTAGTGCGAATGCGTTTTCCAAACGCGAACTAACTCTTGTTTGGGAAACGCATTCGCACTACTTATACAATTTACTATTGTGTTTTTAGTTTGCTGAAGAAAAAGAACTGTGTAAATATAATTTACACAACATTATTACTAATAAATACATCACAACTTTGTTTCCATCCTAGCTCTTTTAGAGTCTGTCCAAAAGCGTGCTATGCGAATTGTGGGTGATTGAAATTTTAAATCAAATCTTGATTCCTTAAAATATCGTCGCACTCTTATTGTTTTTTATAAATATCGTCACCGGCAACGACGGATGAAATTGGATCCATCATGCCTCAAGTCTCAACCATATTCTTTTCCCAGTCTTACACGTCAATCGGTCGGTTTATGCAAACATTCAAACTGTTGAGATCACTCACTGTCATAGAGAAAAAACGCTTTGCCCAAATCCATTCTCTCGGGAGCGTTCAATCCACAGAAGTTTAAAAAAATAGTTCATCAACACTTCAGAGCGAATGTTGTTGTGGGATTTAGGTCTTAAAAGGTTTCTATGTGTTTTTGTGACACATTTTGTAATTCCCATAACACAACAGTTTTTATTAAAAAAAAACAACTACGTATATCTAATAATTTGAATTTTAAATTTTATGTTATATAAAAGTAATGAATTTAGCTAAAATTAGATTAATATCTCCTTTAACACGGTTTTGTAAAAATAGCATAAGTTGAATGTTAAAAGACTATTATATTGTTGGGTTATTTGAGTTAAAATAAAGTCATGCTTTTATTTTAACCTCTGCATCAAACATTGTAGCTCTCGTTTGATAACCCATCTGTTGGAAAAAATTACAATCGGCATCCCATAAAAGTTAATATAATTACACCCATAAATCACAAACAAAAAAATTATGAAAGATTTACATTAAATAAATCTTTTTTCACGAATTTATCAGCTAAGCATTATTTTTTTCTACATAATTATTTATATCTTGATTTACATAAATTAGGTCAAACTTAATAATTGTTAAAGAAATCACAGTTTTTCTTTGCACGAAAACAAATTTTTCTATTTGTACGCATGTTTTCCGAAGGGGTAAAAAATACTACACTGATATTTTTATTTAAGTTCAATCACGTTAAAAAATTATTTTTCAAATAATTAACATAATTGCTTGCTACCAAAATTCAATTAAGTTTATTTTTGATTCATAATTTTAATAACGGAAAAAAGTTATAAAATTTTGAAGGCTTTCAAATTAGTTTTTGACATGTTTCAATATTTATGAAATACAAATACAAAATAAAAATTTTTATGAAGATGCCATAGTCCGAGTTGTGGGTTAGGAGCAAGAGCCGTATTATTTTTAAAATTGTTTGTATTAATCCGGTTAACAGGCTACATCACTTTATTGCACTTAAAGATATTGAAATCAATCATCGTTTGTCGATCTTGACTTGTAGTAATTGCATATTTTATCTTTATTAATACAAATGTAAATTTTCGTTTGTTTAAAATAGGTTGTCTCCGAAAACTCTTAACCGATTCCTTTACACAACTTTACATTCAAATACGGGCATAGTCTTATGTACTTATTATAGCAAAGATCTTCCATTGCCATGTTTTAAATTGCATTGTTAGATGAAATGTTCATACATTTCGATTTGATTTCATTTTGATTGTTTTATTTCGTGTGATATTGCGTTGCGTTCATCGCCGACGTTTATCATAGCTCGCGTTCGATTTGACTGAAGTAACTGGGGCCCTATTCCCGAACACATATTTGTCAATCGATAATATTGTCAATTTCACCAACATGCTTAACAACTTTGTATAAAAATGGTATTCTGTAACCCAAATTTGTGTATCCTTGGACACAAACCTTAACCACAAAATTATAATAAATTTTTACAAAATTATAACAGATTTTTGGTACTAAATTCGAAATAAAACAATCAGATGTCGTTGTTGGCAATTTTTTTATCTTAAAACATGCAAAATAAAATAAAAATGTATTTATAAATAAATATGTTTCAATGATATTTATATAAAAATATGATTATTAAAGACTTGTTTTTGCGTTATAAATTAATTTTTACGCCAATCGATGAAATTTGTATAAAAAAGTCAACACACAAAACATAAAGCAAAATTGTGATTTTGACAGTAATTATATTGCTCTTGTCAGATTCACGATTTTGGGTTGAATTTTCACCAAATTGGTGTTACATAATACGAAATTCACAATATTGTGTGAATTTACAATATTGTGATGACATTTATGTGTCCCCTGAATTATCTAAACGAATTTATCCAATTGTTTGTTGATTTTCTCAGTAAATTCTGTTATTTAGGTCCAACCCAACCCAGTTTGTAGAGCTTGAGATACTGACTTTTGTAATATTAAATTAATGAATTTTATCTTATATTCATCTAAATTTATCTGCGAAAGAAGTTTGTTTATGCAAGTAATAAAAACAAGCACAAAAAACAGACGGGTTCTTCGAATAATTCATTTTAGTGATTTAAAAAAATTATTATTTATTTTAATAGTTTTTGTTTGCCTTGTTTCATGTTGGTTTACTAATATTTAAATTTATTTTTTAACATATTAAGAAAATAATTAATATTATTTTTTATATGTAGGTCAAATATTTAGATTTTTTTATTTCTGATTTCTTTTTTCGTTTAAATTGTTTCGGTTTATATGTCACTCGCCAAGATCTGCCATTACTCATTTTCTGAATTAAAAAAAGGGTAGGCTAACCACTTGCATATTTTGTAAACATTTTGTCAAAAAAAAAAAATTAAAAAATATGCTGACAGGAAGCTCTAGATATCCATGTAATTGAAATTAGTTAAATTAGCCAAAATACGACACTTACTACGTTACACTGACCATAAATCAACAATCACAAATTTTACATACAAGACGAAAATATGCTGCTAAAAATATTCCTAGACCCTGTAGTGACCAAACGGGTGGCACTGTACAAATAATTTATTATAATATAATATAATAGCCCATGCTGCGCGATCGGCAACTTTTAGTTACGCGATGCATGTTTTCGGTTCCATCTTTTAGTTTATAAGTCACTCAACAAGATTTGCGACTTGAATTTCTTAAAATATTTTGTAAAATTTTTGTCCAAAATTTTTGTATGCCGGCCGGCATACAGACATACATTTTTTGATTTTTTTAAATCGTTAGGTCCTAAAACGCCGAGAAATGCTAAAAAGTTGGGGTGAGAATTTTACTTTTGGCTCGTAATCATTTGAAATGTAATGTTTAGATCTTTCAGACCGAAGTTATTATCAAAAATACCAGTAAGAATAGAGATTGTGATCGGGAATTCCTGTCTCGAGAAATCTCGAGACTTTTACACATTTTAATGTCTCGTGTCTCGAGAAAATTAAATATTCATGTTTCGGGAATTCTCGTAGTCTCGAGAAATTAGAAATTTACAAAAATATTTTCTTTTCCAAAATTTTTATGTTTATTTGAATTTAGATTTTATTTTCCGTAATTTTAATATTGCAATCAAATTTCATAAAGGGTAATAACTAATAGTAGACAAGAGCTTGGCAACAGATATTATAAAAAATAATATGAATTCTGTGGTGAAAGAAATAAGTTTATGTAAAATAACTGGTCAAATAACTCCAAATAGCTTAAAAATGCATTATTAACAGTAAGACCAACGTCTACTCAGAACGAACGAAACTTTTCAACAGTGGGAAACTTAGTTTCCAAAAAAAGACTCGTCTATCAGATAGAGCTATAGATACCCTTTGTTTTTCAAAATGTTTTTTATGAAGAACATTTCCTTATAAATTTTATTTTTTTCACATACTTTTTAAAGGGCATCTTGGTATCGATAGCACTATCTGATAGATAAGTCCTTTTTTCAGAAAAAATATATATACATATATTTAAAGAAGCTTGTATTATTTAATATTATTTTTGTTCCTACTAATAATATGTTCTTAATAATAATATATTATTTAATTAATTTTGAATTTTTGAGATCAATTAAACTTAAGTAAGTAAAGAAGTAATTGGAATATTTTCAATTCAAAGGTATGGTTTGAAGTTTCTCAGAAAAAAACTCCACTTCACATTTTTCGTGTTTCGCCTGGGATTCGAACCTACCTCGTCAGTGCCCGGTTCGATCCTTGGGCAGACACGCTATCGATTACGCCGTTGAGGCGATGACAATTTCAAAGATGAAACTTCTTCATTACTTATTTATTTTTACTTAAGTTGAATTTTTCTACTGTCATTAGACTCCATATTATGGAAATGTTTTTACATTATATATCCCATATATATTGTTGCATTAAATTTCTAGGCAATACTTTGTGTGAATTCATAGAATGGCGAACATTTATATTCTAATTAATATCCTGAGTCACGATTGTATAGTCATTATTGATTGTTTCCAATCAATGTGAAATCAATGGCTGACACTTGGTCAATTTGTAGTCCTATATGTATTAACATTAGACTACATTAAGACATTATGAAAGTCTCGGGGAAATCTCGAGACTTTCGAGACATAGGAAAAAAAATCTCGAATTCTCGAGACCACAAATATAGCGAGACAAAATAGTCTCGATGTCTCGAGACATGAAAAATGTCGGGAAATCGCAATCTCTAAGTAAGAAGGAGAACAATAGGTTGTTCAATATTTACATAAAATGCTGTAACTTAGTCAAAATACATTTGCAAGAATATCCTAAGTTCATTTGTAAATCACTTATCAGTACATTTACAAAATGGGCAACGCGTTTATTTTACTGCTGCAAATATGCAATAAATATTCCTGAATCCAGTGGCTACATCTACAAAGTAATTAACTATTCAGTCTAACATTTACAACGAGGCAATCACATACAGCATCCGTCAATCCTATTGTGTAACCAGATCAACATATTTTTTAAATTCATTTGATCGTTTCACTGGGCGTTCCTCTACAGAGGGAAAATGCTACAGAGAGAAAATGCTTTCAGCTTTATAGCTTTCAGTTTTATATTAATTTTTAATTATATCAATTTTATATTATATTGGATTTATATTGGATTACAAAAGACAATTTTGGTTATTTGCACTTTTTCTACACTTCTGTAAACCATTTCAACAAAAAAATTGGAATAAATAATTGAATTACTTCTGATCCTTATTTAGTTTCAAGAAAACTAAAATGATTTTTTTTTTAAAGAAGATAATTTTTAATGAACTGGTAGACTGTAAAGCATATTATGACAAACTTCCATGGTGCCCGTCCACAAATTGGTTCACCATTGCCATTCACTGTTATTAGTTGAGGATTATTTGTAGACCGGGTGTGGTAGGTTGTTGAATATTTTGAACCGTGAAAAACGTTTTTTCTTGTGATCGAAATTTCCACGTGTTGATCAGCCTGATTAACCCAAAAATATGCACTAGCATGGTCTTTTAAAACTGTTGAAGCATATTTTATTCCATTAGAGAAGAAGACGTTGAGAAATGATCAAAACAGATTTTGAGATGTCCCAACCCCTTAACTTTAATAGTTGGCGGTTGTAAAATTTGATAAAATTCACAAACGTAGCCACTAGCCAGTTTAATGAAAACATTGAAAACGATACTGCCGTGCTAAACACAGAGGTGGTAACTTGGTTTTTGTCAAAAATGAGTTATGAATCTAACTAAGATGGTATAATAACAGTTGATAAATATTTTTATCATATATGTAATTAAAAGTTTTAAAACATTTAATTTATTTTTTCATTCAAAAATTACTCTATTAAATATGCCGTATCTTCTTTACGATTATCAATTACTACAGCAATTTGCCGTCTCTATCAATTACTGAGCTATTTCAGTCGTAACTTAGAAAGTTACGATAAAATGCCTCTGTATGTATGACGCTCGACTTTACTAATGCAAAATAGACGTATCTCACTATGGCACTTACGTAAAATGACATATCTCGTTGTTAACACTAAGTTTACACCAGTATCTAATTCGCTACGTATCAAATTCGCTAGTCATTTTCACCATCATACTTTTTGAATTTGATACACTGATGTAAACTCTTATTAATTAGGTATGACATATTAATTTTTAGCGCGTCTTTTTCATTGTTAGTTTTTTGGTTAGAAAAAAAGAATTTCCATATATATTTTTTATGAAAAACTATTAACATTTATTATATTCATTCTAAAATTATTTTAATTTTAATTTCAGCAAAAAAATTACATGAAACATAAATATATATTTATAAAATAAGTTGATTTACTTTTATTTTAAATGTCATACCAAATTTTAGTATTCACACCGTAAAAATAATACCTATTTGCTACGTACCTAATTTGATACGTAGCAAATCATCCTACCAAATATTTGGTACGCACTTTTTTGATAACTGTTTGCATCGACCATAGTCGACCTAATAAGTATAGTATGTACCTATTTGAATCTGGTGTAAACCCAATATAAATAGTAAATTAATTAATTGCAACTATTGCATTATTATTTTAATACTTAGATATTAAATCTGTTTTCCTAAGTATATTTATTATTTGCAATTTTATCTTTACCAACTTTTTCGAGGAAATAATAAAATAAATTGATTTCATTGACATATCGTTCTTATTTTTATAACACGTATTTATAAGATACGTCAAATTTACTATTTAATTATCCAAAAATTAATATTTTATATTATTAACAAATAAAATAAGCTTTTATCTTTCTGATTGAATTGAAACCAAATTTGAAAACTTTTTGACTATAAATATAGTTTTAAGTGACTGTGAAAATTGAAAATAAAAGTGTTAATATCTCGAAATGTCAAAAATCCAAGTTTGGGAAGACCACTTTTGTGCCTAGCACAACTTCTCCTAACTTTGTATTTTTGTGAAGCACATAGTGGAAATTGAAAAACAGTATTTTTTTAATGAAGTGCATTTTTTTGGAAAATTTCAATTTTTTTTTTATAAACATAAACTCACGTATTGACCTTGTACCGCATATTGATTTCGTATTGGTTGGAAAACAATCAAAACGATTCCTCGTATAATTGAATTAGAAAGTTCAAGAATTAAATATTTTTCATCCTATATATTCAACACTTAGTAAGGTAAGGAAATTACATATTTGCCAAAGGTTGCAACTTGTATATAACTTTTATGTCCATTGGTTTTGACATATTGCTGAAAACGGGGTTTTTTATTTTGTACCAGAACTCCCAATGTTTTATTCTTTACCAGAACTCTGAACGTAATCTACCAAGAAATTTCATCAAATTTACCACAATAGCCAACTCACTGAAAATTTAAATGAAAATTCAAGCATTTTCTGTGAAATTTGTAGCTCTCAAATGAAAAACGGAATTTTTTAATACATCGAGTGCAGTGGAGTGGTGTTATCTTAAAGTGTAATTTTTTTAAGGATTTGAATTTTTGGCAATTTTGTATTTGATTTTAGTCCATTCCGTTGTTTTATACCTATTACCGACAGTGTATTTATTTTAATTTATATTTTTTGCAAACTAAAGTCTAATTCTAATACGTAGACTGGGTGAAGTGATAGATTCATAAAAATTTAACGTCGTGAAATCAAAATTAAATATAAAAATTAACCCGCTTCATTTCTCAATCTTTTGGTCTCCGTACCATAAAAAGTCATAAAAATTGTGAAATTATGTGGTTTGTTTTTATATTTCAGAGGTGGCATACAAGAGTCTCCGAATATTTTTTCACAGAAAAATAATCTTTTGAACATGCGGTCTTTTGACATTCGATTTGTTGTATATTACTTTGTTTAGTTTTATAATAATAATTTTAATTTTAACAAAAATCTACAAAAAATAAAAATAATTTAGTAATATCAACCTGTCAGCAACCAAAAAAAAATTTTATCTTAAAATTAAAAATGTGAATTTTTCTCCTTATTACTGTTTTTTGACTACCTCACCATCGGACACCGTCCTAAAATTATGTAACTTTGAAGTGGTGAAGTAATAAGTTTTTCATCACTTTATCGCAAAAATACGATTTCTCACCTAAGTGAGCGAAGTTTTATCGATTTACAATTCCATAAAGATGAAAATGAACCTCATCGCTCAAAATGACTTCTTTTTAATAACTTTAACTTTGTGAAAACCGACATTTGATCTACAACTATAATACTTAATATTTGCCAACGGTTCTATTTGTCGGAAGTGGCTGAAAGTGGGGACATTAAGAAAACCAAGTTGCATTAAAATTTACTGGCAGGATTTCAAAAAGATATTTATTCGAGTCGGCCCGCACAACCCCTTGTCTGTGTGGGAATTTTGCCTGAAAGCGTTTAGACTTTAGAGCTATAGGAAAATACATCAGGTTTTGCTGCTTCATCAAAATCGAAAAAAGAACTTATTTATTGAAGACAAAAGATTTTTTTAAGTAGAAATTTTTTTCAAAAGGAGGTCGAAATATGAATCCGTTGTCGGAAAAACACAACAAATACTTCTCAGAAAACGGAAGTAACTGAGGAAAATTAACTAAAAGAAACCAATTCAAAATGTCCTTACAGATCGAAGTTGGAACAGTTAAACAAATAAAATCAAAAGTTAATATATTCAACATGGATTTAGTTCACCCAGCAGTTAAAATACTTAAAACAACAACTAATTATTATAATACTAACAAAAAAATTTTTCAACTTTTTTACAACTTAATTGATTTCTTCTTTTTCTATGAATTATTTTCCAAGTTAAAAATTTAATTACCTTTAACTTTTAACTGCTTTAAACTTTGGTTTCTATAAAATTTTTAATTTGTAACATTCAACACAAATAAAACAAAACATATTTGATTTAGTTTTTTTGTGTTCACTTATTTATTGATTGTTTATATATAATTTTTATTTTTAAAAGCATTCCTTACTTTCTTTTTCTTAAATTTGACGTGTTCTAAAAATTATAACAAAAAAAAAAAATATTAAATCTGACCAAGCACGCGACATAAAAGTAAATAATTTTTCCTATTTAATATAGAGAACAACGAAATGAAATTAAATTAACTTTTAAATTTATTATTTCGAGACACGAGAATATTAATAAATGTGAACTTTATAATTTTTATTATAAAATAAAAAAATAGATTTTTTTTAGATTTAAATCTAAAGATTCATAAGTTATCATCCCACATATAGCAAAGATATATGGTAAATAGTTATATAATTGATGGTAAATATTGTGATTGAGATACAATTATATAAAATAAAATTTTTGAAATTTACCATATCAAAGATAAAATCCGAAATGCCGCTCTTTTATGTATTTCCCGCTTCTTTTTTTTATCACTAAACTTTAATTGTTATTATTTTAAAATTGTTTATAAATAATTCACATAATTAAAATAAATTAAAATGCACA